>VUQI01062513.1:2338-14513 GCA_015106735.1 Paratilapia polleni | reverse complement strand
TAACTCTGAGACAGGATGTTTCTAATTTTAGAGATATTGCGCAAATGCAAGAAAGCACTCCTACATATTTGTTTAATATGCGCGTTGAAAGACATATCCTGGTCAAAAAGGACTCCAAGATTCCTCAAAGTGTCACTGGAAGCAAAAGTAATACCATCTAGAGAAAGTATCTGGTTAGACACCATGTATCTAAGATTTTTAGGGCCGAGTACAATAACCCCAGTTTTATCTGAATTTAGAAGTAGGAAATTAGAGGTCATCCAGGCCTCTATATCTTTAAGACATGCCTGTAGTTCAACTAATTGGTGTGTGTCATCTGGCTTCATGGACAGATAGAGCCGGGTATCATCTGTATAGCAATGAAAATGTATGCCATGCTTTCGAATAATACTGCCTAAGCAGAAAGCAGGCGACTTCTGCATCACTTTTAAAATCCTTCTCTCTCTGCAACTCCTTCCATCTGGGAAAGGCTACTGTGCCAATATTTACTCTCGTTTTATCCCAGTTGCGTTGTCTTTCCTTCGTGTTTTCGCTTCTTTGGTGAAGACATAATTACACACTAATCAGTTTATATTTATGAGTACAATATTCAGTTTTTCTATTAAATAACCTCAAAAAGTTACTTACTGTTCCTTTAAATAAAAGTTGGAAACTAAATAAATACCTTCCTACACATCCAGTTGATTATCTCATACAGGGCATGCAATTCAAGCTTCTTTAGTCTCCCTTGCATTTGCAAACTGCTTTGCAACCCACCCCTACCCCTGTTCCTCCTTTCACACTGTTTCTGACTTAATCAATGTCATATCTGTTGTCACTGATACCTGCTCTGTGCTGGGGGTTCTTGCTGCTGCTCTCCACACCTTCAGCTTTACTCATCCGCACATGGAAGGGCAGCCATGCCACTAAATATAAATTACTGCAGATGGAAATATCAGTCTTCTTGATCACAGTGGTGCTAACTGAAATTTGTTTTTAATAAGTAGATTTGTTGTTCCAGACACTGCGACACAGCTCTGTATCACAGACATATATAGTTGTGTGTTAGAGATTTCTCTTGAAAATTGTTCTGGAGGTTTGAATGCACTGCTGCAGTACATTAACCTGTTTATACAGAAACGCATCCCCTCTTCTCTCATCACACTCTGACAAGACAGCTAGCAAATTGGCCACCCTCCCTAAATTGCTGGTGACAAATAACATCTCAAGTTGTTACAATAGGACAAGGAGTAGGTGACGTGACAGGTACATATAAAAGGCATTTATGAGACAACTTAACAACCCCTTCCCACTCTCCTGCCTCCTGTGCTAAACTCTCCATCCAACCTCCTGGCCTCCAGTGAAGACCAGGAGAGCAGCTAGACTGGGATAGCTATTAGTGTCCAGTATGGAGCCCTGCAGTGTTCTGAGGGCCAGTAATGGCCCACTTTGTGGCATGGTGGGAGCTTGTCAGGGGGGCTTAATGAAGACAAAGGCAGGGTTTGTGGTGTAGGGGGACAGGGGTGTAGAGGGGATAATGCTCTGTTAATGGAAACCTCTGCTGTCCCTGGCAAATCATAAGGTTGGAGCTAGTGCTTGCACTGTTGGCACAGTAGTGCATGGATGTAAATTCACACATGTATAATTTACACAAGGCTTTCACAACTACTTAACCCTACTAACGCCAGGTGATTTTCACCCATGCAATTGTGGTTATAAGATTTTTTTGTATAGCTGGAAATAAAAGAAGAGTACTTTAATTTGCCATGTATTGTTGTGTTTTAATATATTTTGATGAGAAGTATTCTTTTGGGGGGTATATTTTATTGGGTAAAATACACCCAACGTTAGTCACGATATTACAAAACTGTACATTAGTGTTCTAGGGTTAAGCATGCATTTTAACTTGGCTATGGCCCAGCACGAGATGGCATTATTGCTGGCTGAGCAACATTCATGCACTTAGCTTAAAGACAATATTCAAACCACAGCATGCTGTTCCAAGAGCTTCAGAGAGGTATAAACCACTATACAAACAGATGCAAAGTTAATACACAGCAGAGGACTTTAAACATTTATAGCTGTCTGGAATACCCCTCCACATTCTGCATGGTCAATTAAACTCTAAGAGATTTTTGTGGTTACAAACCTACATTTATGATAGTAAAGAGGATAACAGAAAAATTGATATGAGAGGATGCACAAAAGGAAAATCAGTGGATCAAGAAGATCTGCATGATGTTGCACTCACAAAGCCTTTACTCATGTAACAGTAATGCAACTGCTACCAGAACATACTCATGTATCTGACAAGGCTGCAGGTGAAAATATATGACTTTTTTTTTTCTTTAAACCTGGAACATAGTGGAGTATTAAGCAGCTAAAGAGACAGATGCTTAGTTGCTCTTTGGTTATGTTTCGGCATCAAAACTACTTGGTTAGGTTTAGGAAAATATGAGGTAAAAATAGACCTTTTATACAATGTTAACCCTACTTGTTGAAAAATGATGCTAATGAGTACCCAGTACACTAATTTGTTATGCAGAGCAATCCTGACTGAATGACAAGTTGGTGATTGAAAAGGGAGGCTGATAAAGTTGTCTGACATGATGGATCTACATGTTGCCTATATGATTTTCATGTGTGAGAAGGCAGATTCACACAGGTGTGTTAATTCAAGCAGGGCTGGTGGGCAAAAGGCACATCTCCTTAAATTGTCATCTCAGAGCATACACCATTCATGTCAGCCTGGATTTGATCGGAACTTGACTCTGAAGGGTAAAAAGGGTGATCTTTCTTTAGATGCAGTGTCATCCACATCAAAAAATGTGAAGCATGTGTATGTGGTGACTGCTCAAGAAATCACGGTATGCACTTTAAAGCAATCACAGTATTGAACATCAGTCATAGATGTTTTTCCTGCAATTCTAAATTTAGTTAATTCATAATGCCAGAAATGAATGTCAAATCTATGAACCACTGCTCTATTGCTAGCAGACATATATTCCATCTTTACACTGCCTGATAAATCCCTTCACTTTAGAAAATAGCTCACATTATTTCCCTAGAAATCTGCCTCTGCTCAGTTGACTGATATCTGTATGCGCTGTGTTTTCAGTCAAAGCTATTAGCTTGATTCATAAGCAAATGCTGATACAGCAACAGAAATGCACTTAGTGAGCGCTTTACTTTTGCATAGTCAGATCATCTAGCAGTAATGCATTAGATTAATGTTGTTCATACTATACTATCCAACCAGAGAGTGGCAGTCTGTGACAAAAAAAATATATAAGTATTGTCACAACAACATTATAAAGATGTTACCAGGAAGCATGAGGCATTGTGAGCTGGCAGGCCCGTATCACTCACACTGTCCTCCCCACTGCACAGAAGCACCAAAGCTAATGTCTGCTCTGTCCCCACTGCTCTGTCACTTCAACAGCAACACAGTGTCAGCTGACCACACCTGACACCTTCTAATACTATGGGCAGTCTAAAACAGAGCAACACTAAGATGGTGACTGAAAGAGGCACAAGAAGAATACAAACGTGTATTTTTGTGGTCATTGTTTGTTTATGTAGTCATTTTGTCATTGTTTTTTTTTTCCTTTTTATTTCAGTTTTTTTGTGTTTCCTTTTAGATTGACCATATCTATGCCATGTCTTTGCAACTGTTTTAGGGTTTCTTGCTGTCATGTTAGGTCACTTTTTCTAGTGTCTGTGTGTCTTTGTGATTGCTTTGAATCTGCTTCATGTTTCTTTAATATCTTTTAGTTTTTCTTTGTAGCAGTTTCTCTTTGTGCTGATTTTTCATCTGGTTTTATTTCTCTTTTTGTACTCAATGTGTGCCTATGGCCTTTACTTTTTAGCAGTCTTATGTCTCTTTGTAGTCTTGTGCTACTTTGGCTATTTTTAATCTATTTGTGATGAATTTGCATTACTTCAGGTTCCCTTTTGCCTTAATCTAACAATATAATTAAAAAAGGGACACCAAGTCTTGTACTTATTGATCTTTTTATAAAATTGCCAGTAAACCTAATGATATTTTTTATTTATTCTGTACTTGCTCTCAGATTGTTCAACAGCACCACTGTAGCAGTAAAGAATAAGGTTAACATTGTCGTGCACACCATAGAAATACCTACATGAGGATAATGCAATTGTAATCACAGTGATGACAGAGCCGTGATACTGATAAGGCTGTTAATTTACAAACTACACTTTCCAGGCCTTAAATAGAATTTAGTTACATAGCACATTTCCATTGTTACTGACCACTTAAAGAACAAACACATTAATGCAGCGCTTTCAATACTATAGGACTCAATACTGTACAGTGCTATTCCTATCACACACACTGCTGCTTTGGCTACAGCAACTCTGCTGCTTTCAGCCTGTATTATGTGTTTATCCTCCTTTATCTTCATCTCTTTATAATTGTTTTGTTTATTTGTGATAATTTTTCATCTCCTTGTTGTTTTGAGTGGCTTGTTTTATCTCTTTTATCATTTAACATGTTTTTATTGTTTTAACTCTCTTTGTGGTTATTTAGCATGTCTATTGTTGTTTTGAGTCTCTTTGTAGCTGTTTTGTCACTTAATGGCCATTTTTCCATCTGTTTGAATCTCATTCTAGTCTTGTTTTATCTTAATGGTCCTTTTCATCTCTTCTTGCTTTGTCGCTCCTTTAATTGTTTCATCTTTTTTCATTTCTTTTGAGTCTCTTGTTTTGTCTGTGGTCTCTATAGAGTTTTGTATGTCTGTGTTAGCCTGTTAAGTAGTTCTTCCATATGTACAATACATATGCTCACAGTGTACAGCCTTCACTTAAAATGACTAGTGGATCTGAGGGGAAAATTTTAGAATTTGGAAATTACTAATACTGAATATCATGCGAGTGGAAGGGTTAAAAAAAAACAATAATTTTATTTCATGCTATCAGGCACTGTTGCCAGAAATCCACCAGCAACAGCATATCAGAGGCATGGAGAAGGGAGTTTTCATCTCAGCATCACACTCAGTCTGCAGCCTATCTGGATGTCAAGTCGCTCTCAAAGGAAGTGCGACAAAAATTAATTTCAGGGTTCATCCGTAGCTGTAACAATTCATCAGGAGAACACAAGGCGGTGAAAGCTCCTCACTGCTCATGCTCTTCTCCCTTGTCGAGTAAACAGGAGGCCACCTCCAGAGCTGCCTGGTGTGCTACCAGACTGTCCCCTTGTGGTGGATGAATGAAACCACAAAACTGGGGTTGGTTCCTTCATCTTACCCATCTCTCCCGTCTCTCTCCCATAGGTGTGCCTTTGTGTCCTGTCTCCCTCTGTAGGGTCTTTACCCTAAAATATAAAGCGCCTTGAGGCGACTGTTGTTGTGATTTGGCACTATATAAATAAAACTGAATTGAATTGAATTATTGTAGGCTGTGGCAGTATCTACTCCTTATACTAAGAAACTAAGTAAACTAAGTAAACTAGAATATTTTTTAGCAGTAGAGGGAAGCATCCTTTAATGGAGTAGATAGGGTTTACTATGAACCTTTATCCATGCATTTTCTTCTGCTTATGGGCCAGAGAATTCATTTCTGTTGATGAACTTACTCTCACTTCATGATAATTCAATTCAATTTCATTTTATTTTTATAGCACCAGTTCACAACAACTGTCGCTTTAAGGCACTTACTAATAATTTAAGAAATTTCTCTATGTCCATCTTTCTACTCTTTGCTACTTTTGGTGATTCATTACACCCTACAACCCTTCAGAGGTCTTGTCGTAGTATGAGGGGGACATAAAGCATTTGGCAAGTTTCATTGATTGTTGTAGATTACCAGCCAAAAGTGTTGACACAGCTACTCATTCAAGGGTTTTTCTTTATTACCGCTATTTTGTACTTGTCAAAATAATACTTCATTTTTGAGGCTTCTTGATTCTGTCTTAACTGACCAAGGCTGCTGGAACATGGTAATGAACAACAAACACAAGAGGACTTCTTATCCTCTTCATCCCATTGTGGGAGATAAGGCCACAACAAGTTCCCTCCATCTAACCCTGTCCCTTGCCACATGCTGAGCTTGTTCCCAGGTGTAGCCCATCTCTTGTAGCTCTGCCACAACTGTTGAAAGTTTCTTTTTCTTAGTGATGTCCAGTTAAGTGCTATTTTAGGAATTCTGTCATTTGACATTCTTAACACATGACCTAACCAGCTAAAGGGTTGCTGTTTTATTGGATCTGTAAAGCTCTTGCATTTGTTCTTTTCCAGTAGGTTTTTGTTAGTGATTTTGTTTGGCCAATAGATTCTATGGATTTTTCATAGACAGTGGTTTTGGAATGACTCTAGTCTCTGCATGTCACTCTTTTCATTATTCACCAGCATTCTGAATCATACAACAGGACTGATTTTACGTTACTGTTGAATATTTTTATCTTGGTGTTTATGCTGTAATTTCTTGACTTCCAGATTGGCTAAAGTTGGGCAAAAGCTGTGTGAGCTTTTGAAAGTCTTGTCTTTCTTTGCCCCATTGTCAGCACTGATAATGCTTCTCAGGTATGAAATTTTACACATTTTCTATTGGTTTGTCATTGGTGGTAATTGGGTATGTGGGCTTGGTATTTACAGTCATGAATTAGGTTTTGAGGTGTTGATGGTGAGGCCTACTTTCTGTGTGTATTTATTCAGGATGGTTGTTTTCTCTTGCAATTGTTTTCTTGTTGTTGAAATTTCTGCTTTTCCCCAATGGCCAAATTAGCGTTTGGCCATATGAGTTTCAGAAGAAAGACAGAAGAAAGTTTCCTTTCTTCTGTCTAATGTTAGCATGTTGAGACTGACAAATCACTTGGCACTGAGCAAATTTGAAATTCCTAATTCCTAATTCCTTCACACAGAAGGTACTAGGCTGTTAGGTCCAACTGAGAGAATCGCAAAAGGTCTCATTTACTATCCATTCAGAGATAAGCAATCATCTAAGACGCATCTATTGCGTGAAAAAAATAATAACACACATAAAGTTTAACAAGTGATTATTTTCTTTAATAATAAACATTCCCTGAAGCCTTTTGTTTGACTGAAATACCTAATCCATTCTTAAAAAATGTTGCCAATTTATTTTATTTTCAGTTGATTAATCAATGAATCCTTTCAGCTTGAGAGTGCTGGCTGGTTTATGAGCACCTGGGGAAATAAAGAAACTCATATTGTATAGGTGAGTATGGGCCCAACTGTAAAGAGATTTTTTGGGGGGCATTGGCACTGGTGCAGTGGCTGTGTGACTGTAGAAGGTCATGTAAGGCAGCTTGAGGAATTAGAGCAAAAAACAGCACTGAACCCATTTTACTTGACAAGAATGTAATCATGGGCATGGCTTGTTCAGCATTCCTTTAAAATATGAATTCATAAAACTCTGTGTTTCATAAGGCACTAGAGGCAATGGTCTGTGGCAGTATGGGCTCATCATAACCTCAGACCCAAAACAAGGCACATTATATAGCAGTAATGACTCTGGGCAGTATAATATTTCCCTGTGAGCAGGTTCAGGCTACAGAGACCTACATTTTTCATAAAGGTGCATCCAGCTAAAAATGACAGATTTTCATCAGTTAACTCCTTTGTAAGTGTGCACACTGAGCAATACAGTGAGACATACAGTAAGGTTGGCAAATGTGAATGTCTTGGCTAGGTGTGTGCAGCCACATTTGTACACCTTTCTTCAGGATGCAGGGAGGATTTAGATGCCGGCCAATACCTGTATGTGAGTGCCATTTGAGGCCTTTTACCAACCTTTTACCCACCAGAAATTTTTATCAACATCTTTTTAAATGTGAAGCAATTCTCCAAAACAGCTTTACCCTCTCACAGGCAGGGAGAGGGTAAAAGCAAAATAATGACTCTGTATCACAATCCAATGTGCCTTGCCCTCTGTGTTGACCACAAAAAAGTGCATCACAAAACACTGAGGCGATGCCAATTAGGCCACCTCCTCAATTTGCTGTATCGGCATGCCGGAAGAGGCCTTAAGACAACATATACACACACAAACACACAGGGCCAGTGAACAAGCTTTTGGGAGTGTTGTAAAAAGGACTTCACTGTCAATAGTTTCATCCCCCTCAATAACTCAGTGAGAGAGAGAAAGTTAATCCTCGCCTTAAGCTCTAGTAAAAAAATAGGACTCGGAGTAGAATGAAGGAGATTAGGCCATGGGATTAAATCTCCATTTGTTTTCTAAGAGCATCTGCTGATGAGGTGCAGAAAGGAAAGGAAAGGAAAGGAAAGCAAAGGAAAGGAAAGCAAAGGAAAGGGATCAGAGAACAGAAGAGAAGAACATATGAAAGAAATAAAAGAAAAGAAATGAAGCAGCAGAGGAACAAAAGACGAGACAAAAGGCAAGAAAAGGAAATAAAGAAAAGGAAACAACAGAGAGGAAAAAGGAAGGGGAGCAGGAGAGAAAACAGAAGAGAAGAAAGGACAAAATTAAAGGAAAGAAAAAGAAAGGAAGCAGGAGAGCAAACAAAACAGAGGACAAGACAGAAGAAAAGACAGGGAAATGCAAAAAAAAGGAAACAACGGAGGGAGAATGAAAGGGTTTTGACATGCATAAATGCATATCTGACTTAATCTATGACTCTTCCATACAATACCCTGGGATGGATCAATGAGTAGGAGAGAAAGAAATCTGTGTGTGTGTGTGTGTACTTGTTTAGAGATCTTTGTGAGGACAAAAATTCGCATGAAACTATAGTTGTGAGGACCAACCACGATTTGAGAGGACAAAATGCTGGTCCTCATGGCATTTTTGAGCATTTTTGAAGCTCAAAATACGGTTTTAGGGTTAGGGTTACAATTAGGTTATGGTTAGGTTTAGGGTTAGGCATTCATTTCTGATGGTTAGGGTTAGGGTAAGGGGCTAGGGAAAGCATTATTTTAATGAGTTGTGTGTGTGTGTGTGTGTGTGTAAGTACACATTTTGCCTTCACTCGATCTAATAATGAGAGTTAATAGCAGGCAGTGCGGCCACAGGTCCCATCAGTCTGCTGGAAGAAAGACCCTTTTATCTCTGGGTCTCTCTCACTGCTGCTGCAGCATCAGCATTCATTAAAGCTGGTGGCAGTCAGCTGAAGAAGTGCAGGGTAAAAACTTAATTTTCAAAGCAGAGTCAGTCATAGAACTAGATTTGATTTGCACCAACACATCTCATATTTTTATACTACTTGGAAACCAGGCTCAGAAAAACTTCATTAATAGAAGGAGTGGTTTGGGAACTCTTATGCTTTAGGTAAGAGATAGAGGTTTAAGATAAGATAATGGCCTCAATATTACAGACTCTTTTAAGTTTAGATCTGTTAATGTTTATGCAGTGCCTCTGGTGGCTTTAAAGTAGTATGCTCATACTTCTAAAGCCATAAGCTGCTGTTTTAACACTATAATTCTTCCTAAAACGTCTGTTTTCTCTAGTAAAAGCCTGCAGATATTCAAGTATACTTTAACTGTATTTACAGTTGTAAATACTGTATTTTAATAACTGTGTTTTTGTGTAATTATACCTATATGAGTCAGCATAATGCCACTAAGGCATTATGTTACCTTTACCATATGTAAGAACAGACCTGATATTGGCATGTTAGTGTTGTTCCCAAAAAAATCATAATTAATGTTGATCCAGAAACATCATTGCAACTGACGAATAATATTACTGTGATGTAGCAAATGAGTGTCTCATTTTACATGCAACAAGTCTGGCTGAATCAACTTACATGCATACATACATGAAGTCTCATTACAGGTGAAGGCAAAACAAATGCAAAGACAAACAAAATGTCTCTTACAGTTAAGATTTGGGTACCAAAAGTAATTATTATAAGATCACCACCAACATAGCCATAATAGAATGTGCAGAGAAGACGAGAGGGAACAGGCTGGAATTACTGGCTTTAACCCAGACCCTTGAGTGAGCTTTGGCCAGTATTACGAAGTAACTTCAAAATACCCATGATATTTTTTTCCTTATCTGGCTTCACTTACCCTAACATTTAGAAATCAGGGTAAGCAGTCACACAAAGGTGTTATTTAATCCATAAGTCAGCCCAGGGCTCCCAGTCTAGCTATGAACGCATTTACATAAAAGAGGCGGTGTTGACAGTAGATGTGCACAAATTAAAAGTAGTGTTTTAATGTGTGTATACTAAGAGCTTTGAGGGGTCAGGAGTCCATTTAAAGGCAGGAAGGAAACACAAAAGTGTTGATTATTGTATAACCTGTATTTAAAGGATTAAGCAATTATTTTGCAAGAGCATCCCAGGGAAAAGATCCTACCAAGGTTTGAACCCAGGACCCTCTTATCATAACAAGAGGGTCCTAGGTGCTAATCAGTGAGCCACTATGCCACCAGTTAATAGATGCGACAGTATCCACGGCTTGTCATTAAAAAACAGGAAGATCTGACTATGATTACAATTGTGTATTACAATAAATAAATGGGCTGTTTACTTTAATGTAGGTATTCCAATGGCTTATTGTTTCAGCTGCAACCCTAGAGGTGTGAAATGGTCTGAGACCAAGTAAATTTTATATAAGGTCAACAAGCGTTGCAACTATATATTTTTTCCAGCATGTTTTCGTATTGTTCCCTGTGGATTTTGTTGACACAGATACAGTTGTGGTCAGACGTTTACATAGACTTATCATGGGCATGAATGTCATGGTAATTTTTGGGCTTTAAATGATTTCTTTGAACTGATCGGCTTTAAAGCATAGTGCAGTTTTCAGTAGGGTTTAGGTCGGGCCTTGGGAAGGCCACTCTGGAAGCTTAATGGAGCCATTTCTAAACACTGCAGATTCCAAGCTCATCCATTCAAACAATTGTACATAAGTACAAGTTATGGAGATGTGTCACCACTTTGTTACCATCAGATGAGAGGAAATGTGTTAGGATGTTCAGGAACAACCCAGGAACCACCAAGGCTCAAGCTTGCCATGAACTGGAAACTGGTGGAACACCAGTGTCACTGTCCACAGTGAAGTGAGTTTTACATTGCCATGGACTGAGAGGGTGGCAACCAAGAAAGAAGCCCCTGCTCCAAAATCAACACCATCAAGCTCGACTGAAATTTGCAGCTGCCCACAAAGACAAGCCAAATGCCTTCTGGAGAAAGGTTTTATGGTAAGACGAGACAAATATTGAGCTATTTGGCCACAATGACAGGAGGTATGTTTGGAGGAGTAAAGGTGAGGCTTTCAAGCCTAAGAACACTGTACCAGCTGTCAAGCATGGTGGTGGTAGCATCATGCTCTGCTGCCAGTGGTACTGGTATATTGCACAAAGTGGATGGAATAATGAACAAGGAGGACTACCTCCAGATTCTTCAACTTTACCTCAAATCAACAGCTCACAGTTGAAACTTGGACACAATTGGGTATTCCAACAGGAATAAAGATCCCAAACACACATGAAAACTGGTTTTGGAATGGATAAAGCAGGCTAACATTAAGCTTCTGGAATGTCTTTCTCAAAGCCCCGACCTCAACCCTATTGAAAATTTGTGGACTATGCTTAAAAGCCAGGTTCGTGTCAGGAACCCAACCAATTTAAATGAACTCTACCAATTCTGCCAAGAAACTTGTGCACCCAATTCTTGTTTTTTAAAGTCATTAAAGATGTATACTGTACAATCATTCCACCCTAGAAAAGGAACAGTTCAAAGAAATCATTAAAAGCCCAAAATGACCATTATATTCATGTTCATGATGAGTTCATGTAAACTTCTGATCACAACTGTATGGACTTTACATTTAAGGTACTCTGCAAAATGTTACTAAAACTTTCACTACCAGGGGCAGCATTTTATCAGTGCATGTATTGAAATATTTTCGGATGTGTGCTGTGGTTCTTTTAACTTCGGATTTTTCAGTCCTTCCCCCACTTCGAGAGGCCTTACCTTTTTTAGGCTACCATTGTAAGTAAGAATATGCTCTTAATGACTCACCTGGTTAAAGGCTAAATTGACTTGTTGTGTCAACTTAGTGGCATTACATGAAAGTGCAGCCCTTCTCCAAGTCAGCTTCAACTTTGATATTTCTTCAATACAATACATAGATATTTTGGATGTAAAGACATAGTGATTGTTTCTTCGCTTTTGCTTGATAGCTTTATTATTAATTTTTTATTATTATTTTTTTTAATAATTGGAAGGTTTTAAACTAGTCTT
>VUQI01062512.1:16506-42315 GCA_015106735.1 Paratilapia polleni | reverse complement strand
TATATATATTTTATATATATATATATATATATTTTTTTTTTTTTTTTGAGTATCTTAATAGCTGAATTTTGTATACATCAGAAAAGCTAAGTGTGGCATTTTTTAAAAACCACTGTACACAGTGTTATAATTATTGAGATCAATGAAAATAACATTTTTGCCTTACAGAGGAGGATCAAATGCTTATTTTGTCCCTTTCTTGATGAGTGTCGTACAGTGTTCTTTTACCCTTTAAAGAAATTTTTGGGTTGGTTTGATTTTTGGCTCAACACTTCATTGTAAAATGCAATGCAGAAGCTGACAGGCTACTCAGTGACTGTCTCATTTGTTTACAGTAATTACCCAAATGTCCCAAAATCAATGAGGTAATGATTTATTAATGCCAAAATGTGGGATGTAATTAAAAATAGAATCATTTACACAGTGCAAATGCTGTCTGTCTTTTTACCCACCCACCCCCACATCACTTACACATTCAGTACATGTAGTGTCGTCCTTGCACTATAAGCAGCAGAGTGCAACCACAGTGCAGAACCCCAGAAACTTTTGGGGGCAAACTCACAGATGGAAACATTCATCTGTCATAGCTAGTAAATTTTTTACTCACTGGCTGTCCTCTTCAGGGCTACTCTAGATCATGATTTTTCCAAAATCATCAGGTAAAATCATAGTCTTGGTATGAAGACCAAGACTATGTACTATCAAAACATCACAGATTGGTCTACCACCAATTTAGCATGAAGTGCCTGTGAATCATTCATGAAAAAGAAGAATTCATCTCATGATGTAGTGACACCTGTGCTGTGAGACAGCACTTGTATGGCATTACTGATAAAGGAAGGAGAATGAACGGGCTTAAAATCTCCCTCCTTAGGCAGTTCAATCACTGAAAATACAAAGCGAGGGAGTGAGTCCCATAAAATGTGTTGGAGGTACCGTATGGAATTCATTTCATCAAAACAGCCAGGAAGAAACTTCAAACAGCCACCACTTCATTATAATCGAGAATATTATTCACCCCAAATCTGCATCAAACATAGGTAAGGTTGGCTCTGGGGAAGAGGGATAAAAATAGTTGATTCTTTAATCTCAGAAAAATCCTCTGGTTGTGGTATATGTGTGCATGTGTTGTACTAATCGCACAGCACAGTTCCTCTCATCTGCTTTTAAACCTGTTTATTCCTCCTCCACATCCAACCCAGTTAAATAAAGTGAAACTGAGACTACTATTAATGTACCCCTCAACAAGGTACATAACTCTCACCTGTTTTCGTAAGTCCAACTGTTTGTCAAAAGTATAATAGCAGCTCAGAGTCTGTACTAAGGCTGTACTGGGCAGCCTCTTCAACAGATGTATGCAATCTAGTTTAATGTGGTACAGGAAAATCAGCCTACTGCTGGCCACTGTATTAATATAAAAAAATAATGCTTGGAGGAACATTTTGTACGCCATGGATCTACCAGGTAAGCAGCAGTCGGTGAGGGTCAGGTACTCACAACACAGATATTCTGGATATCACAAAAACCAAAAAACAAACACTGTACTGACAATGAAAAATACAGATAATTTTGTTTTTACCATTTTTACAATGGTTTTCATTACCATGCAAACATTTGCTAAAAACAAGTACAAAATACAAAGTACAACCAAGTTTTGCAGATATTTATTTACTTTGTGTATGCACAGTTATTTTTATTGGTTTAATGAATACTTAAACTAATGAATATTGGTTTAGGATTATACTGTATGTAGATGAGAACACAGACACCCCTCTTATGTCTGTACACTAGAAGCAGGTTAGCTTAGCAATAAGGCTGGAAATGGGGGAAAGCTAGTCTGGCTCTGTCCAAATATATCACAATACTTGAAACAAGATTGTTAGATGATTAAAACAGACTCAAGTAAGTTATTACTCAAAGATAAGAAACAGTCAGACTTAAATTGAACAAGTTAATTCACTTTGGTTTTAAACAATGAGATATGTTATTTAGAGAATATGTTATTAAGAGATAATTAAAGAAAGTCAGAATTGGGCTTTGGATGACTTTAGCATAGTCCTTTCCCTCTGCTTCAAGTAGCTGTGCCCAGCTAAGCTAACTGGCTAACTCTAACTTCATTTAACATACAGATATCAGTAGTGCTATCTTTTGCTGTCTTTTCCTCTAATTCACTATAATGCTTGATGACAAGTCAAGAGATCAGTTATTTGGATGTGTTCTCCAACATCATGAATAATGCCTGTTTAACAGTTGTTCAAGATATTTCACCAGAATCCCAAAACATCAACCTCTCAGTGGTTCAACAAAGTCAGCAAGCTCCATCCTCTGTGGACAACTGTCTTTCCAAGATTTCATGCCGATCAATAGTTTATGAGATACTTCTGTATAAAAATATCTGACATTGCCATGGCTCCACCATGTAGAATGGCTGACAATCATATTCACATGAGTTCTTTCATGTAAAAGATAAAAAACTGTCCCTTTATTCAGGGAAAATTTCTACCTGGGAAAATCAGTATTTGAGAATAGACACGTTTTTCATCTTTAGCTCAGTAACTATTCTGTAAACAAAGGCCTTATGGTGACTCATAACATTAATAACAGCCCGTTGTATCTGTTACTTTTATTCCAACAACAGCTGCGAATGACGAGGAATGATTACTTTTAATAAGGCCTTAATCCTGCCTTTTCAGTAGCTTTTTATGAATCCTGCTATCAACATAATAACACCAACAAATTAGTCTCTGAATAGGTGGATTGTTTGGCTGATTCTAATCTCTAAACAGCAGTTTTTTGTGCTATTTCTGCATTAGTTGATGTGAATGGGTAGCCAGGTGAATGAAAAAGGATATGACGTAACGAGGGATATGAAAGGAATCCAAGCAAGCCATTAAGTCAGGTTAGCTCCATTATGGTAAATATATTAAAAATTGCAATACCATTTGAGGTTTCAGTTTGTCAGTAATTAATGCAAGACAATATTGTGCACAGTCATCCGTCTAAGTTGCTGATTGCAAGGGAGAGATGTGAATCAGCGTTCCAAGACACAAGAGAATGAAGCCTTTAAGCCATGATTCTGATTATTTTTCCAGATAGGGTTGGAGATGTTAATATAGACTGTGTAATGTAATGAAAACTGTCATCAATCTAATGAGACAAGCAGAAACAGAACTGCCAATGGGCTGACAGCACTTCCACAGGTAGACTCAAACCTTTTAGGCATAATTCTGATTGTGTTTGTTAATTATACCAATGAAGTATGCAAAGCACCTTAGACAAAATGCAATGCAAAAACTTCTTTGTGCTGAGAGACAAACAGTGGGGAGAGATGCAGGAGTTTTTTTTATGACAGCAAACCAGGGGCTAAAGATTCCCGTGGAGAAAAGTTTGCTGCTTGCTCAGCTGAAGGTACATACTGCCAACCTGCTCTGGCCTGCTGCTTTATGAAATGCCTCTTGCTGAAATCGATAAAATGTTAGACTTGATTAAAACACCAATAAAGACACCCAGGAGCATTTCTCTCCAGATGACAGCAAGAAACATTTTCAGCCTCTTTTCTGGCCTCAACAGCAAGCAAGTGAACATGAATATAGTAAATACATTGCATATTTGTATTTGCTTTCTACATTGTAAAACATTGGCATCTTTAATAGAATACCAGTCTCTTATGTGTTCAGACACCAGTAACAATGAACCTAAAGATTATTTTAGTTATTGAGTTGGTTTCCAAATATTTTGAAACAGAAAATAAAGACACAAATGTTGTCAAGGGGACAAAATTAAGGGTGACTTAACACCTTTTGCCAAAAAGGGACTCCATAGTTCCCTTGCTGTGAGCCTGACCATCAGAGTGGTTCTTAGTCATAATTCGGATGTTTCAGAGGTAATCGAGGCATTCCTAAGAAGTTGACCTGCCTCCAAATCCACAGCAGCCCAGAGCAGGAAGCCAGACCAGAGTGCAGAGGGCTGCAGCTGTGTCCATTTGTTCTTCCCCTGACCTAAGGACTGGATTAAACATTGCTTGAGTTAATTAAAACATTTCCACTAAGCTACAAGCCCACCCCTAGTCTGTCTTT
Organism: Paratilapia polleni; assembly: GCA_015106735.1. Lineage (NCBI taxonomy): Eukaryota > Metazoa > Chordata > Actinopteri > Cichliformes > Cichlidae > Paratilapia > Paratilapia polleni. Next base: position 38,239 of record VUQI01062512.1, on the reverse strand, counting down.
GACACAATGATTGTTTTCCCTGACCAATGACAGTGACAATAATAGCCATGGGGAGCTACAAGAAAATGGACACAACTCTTTAGAGCACTGAAGGGTTGTGCAATCAAAGTTCTTATCATCTAGATGTGGAGCAGGGGAGTCCTGTGTTGCCATCATGAGCTGCAGGATGAACTCTTTCAGAAAGTTTTTACTGCAGACATTACTGGGAGTGGTCTAAAGGTGTCTATCATGGTGTAAATCATTATAAGATTAATCATACAACTCCCCTGTTTTCTACTTAAAAAAAGAAGGGGAATGGTTAGTTTGGGAGCATTCTGTTTGTGAAAATTTTGCAGCCTCTTCTTACAAAGGAAGACATTTTAAGCATCTTAAAATTGTTCACTCCATTCATGGGTTTTCATGCTTGTCAAATATGATTTTGAATAAATGTTAACGTTAAACATGGATAGGTTAAAAAAATACAGTCTGATATTGTATTAGTGCATGAGTTAACTACAGGTGTCACTGTAGACCAAGTACCTACTGAGATTCTTTACTTAAGTAAGAGAACAAATACCACACTGTGAAAATACCATGCTACAAGTATCAGGACAAAAAGGTCACAACAGAATTGCTTAGAGCTAAATGCAACATAGCATACTCACCTGTTTCCTGTTATCATTTTCACTAATTTAACCATTTTACTAATGGACACATGTAGAGTTTGACTACATAATAGCACAACACAACAGGTACTACATCTCACCCTGAAGTTGACACAACTGTGTGACTACCAGGATACATGGAAATCGATCCAGTAGTGGTAAAGAGATTTTACTGAAAACCACATGATGCTACAGGCCACCACATTTCATAGCAGTTCTTCCAGTACTTCAGATAATTTAGTCAGAAAAGCAGTAGTGGACAGAAGCATTATAAACATGCTTCAAATGGCCCTATCACAATGTTACACTATTACAGTATATTATCACACATCATTTTTTATCACTGATAGCTTGCATTTTACTGGGTCTTAATTCTAACTACTTTATAAACTGTTGAGCTATCAAATGCAATCATGTGTTCTATGAAAAATCTTAATCTGAAAACTAACAAAAGACTCTAGTTTAGAATAAGGCAATATTCCAGTAAAGTAAAAAAACGGCTTCAGATAAACTTCCAAAGAAACTCTACTGCTACTTTCCATCCCTGCTGTATCCACGACCATGAGCTCTATCTTCTTTCATAGTAGTATTCTACATGTTCACCAATTTCTTCTAGATACTAATAAACAGGGGCAGGTTACAAAGTCGCTTCTTGGGAGGTTTGTCATATTGAGAAATGTGCCGTCTTCTGTAAATTGGACATCAAAGCCTGTGTGGATTAAAGCTCATTTTAAGATTTCTTTGCATTATCAATACACTAACCACAAGCTTATCTGTAGTTATTGAAAAGCAATAAAAGAAGATGAATGCATGCATCAATCACTGAAGCTTGTTTTTTCTATTAGGAATGTATTGCCAATGCTGCACCAATGTAGCACACTGCCAACATAGCATACTGCCAGCACTTTGTAGTAATGGAGATGCTTTTATTAATTTCAAAGGAAAACGTTCCTTCTATGGCTGTAGAGTAGCTTAGCCTCTCATCTCAAAACACTTCTGTGCACTGGTTACTGTGGAAACCAGGAGACCAAAATGCAGCAAACACTGAGATACACAGTCTTTTAATTAAATTTGTCAAAGCAGGAGACAAGACACTGAGTTCTGCCTGAGACAGACAGACATAATATAAATAAGATGTTACTCTTCAAATAAAGGCTCATGAAGTATGCTGCATGCAAGGTAGTGATCTCCTATATGAGATTGTTCCTATAAGGGTGCACCTCAGCGTATATGTGTCATACAAAGCATATGCTCACTTGCTATAAGATACGTAAACAGCTTGTTAACTGCACATAACACTCAAGAGCAAGACAGCTAGGAAAACAGTGACCCAGGGTGTCAAGTGAGTATGCTTTAGCGCCTTCAAGTATTCAACAATCAGATGCATGAAATGAGGACGGTCTCCACTCCTTCCGGCTCATAAAAAATAAATAAAAAACACAGAAGAGAAAAAAAAGACAATTGAATCTGAAGAGAAGTTTCTCCTTGACAGCTCAAAAACACCGGCCTCAAGGACACTCAAGTTTCCAATGCCCCACTTACTAAAACAAAACACAGGTGCAAATTTATGTAAATGTAAGGTAAGAGTGTGGGGAATGAAGATTTACTGTCAAAGCATCTTCAGATAATGTGCTGTTATCTTAAAGTGATGGCCTGCCACCCACATTTTGACAGCTACTGCATACACATAACATGGAGAAGTATGGGGGAAGCTCAGGTTAAGATGCCCGGTGAGCACTTGGGTTGAAGGTCACCAAAAATGAAAGAAATAACTTTTAAAAAGATGGACTATTCCGCTGTTTTAAACACCTTTTAAAAACCAAAACTGACTCACAATGACAGTGCTTTTGCTGTGAGAGTATTAGCAGATCTTAGGTGCGTTTTACTCCTTTTTTTAATACAAACACAAATAAAAAAAAAAAACACGTGTTACATAGTCATATAGCGCAGACAGTTTAGATAGGACAGGGAACAAAGAACAAATGAGGTGATATCTAGACAGTAAAAACTGGCATGAACCAATGTGTGATGCTCTAGATGGCTTCTACTTTGAAAAGACTTTACAGGAATTCTACGAAGTTATGGCCTGCCCTACAGTGCCTGTGATTGGGTTGTGCTTACAGGGTTAGGTTGATGCGAAACTCACGAGGAATCATAATTGGTTGGTTAAGGCACAGGAGTGAATCAGAGGCACACTGGGGCCAGAGCCACTGAATAAGTAACTTTCTCCTTTGCTCTATTTTAATTTCAAGTGAAGTAATAATTCTGTAGTTTGTGTTTTTGTTTTATTTCATTGTTTTATACACACAACACTCATCTTCTATATTTCTATATACACAGTTGTTCCTGCAAAAGAGGGAAGCTGTGCAAAATGAAGTGCTTTACAGTTTTCAAAATGCTGATTGTATTGCAACTCTAGGACCTAACCTCTTCAGAAGTGTAGCCTTTTCTACTGGTCATTGGAGTGCAGATGCTACACCTTAATCATGATATAGTACATTAAGAGAAAAAAGGACCACGCTAATTTCTAAACCTTGGTTACAAGCCTGGATGCATTTAACAAATACCTACATTTTCTAGTGCAGAGATTGTTTTCATAGATTAGAGGGCACTTTCTTGATAACAACCAATGACCATTTCCACAATAATTTTAAAGTATTACTCCAAATGGAGATACAGGACTGTGAGGCCATAGCATAAATAAAACAATAAATATATGAAACAATGTTTCTGATAATTTTGGTATAATTTGTTGCTGCTGCTTTTCTACTCTTGTGCAATTCATTTGATTTGGTGTGCTGTAATTTGAGAAGTTACAGATCATTATTCCCGATGAGCAATGTCTAGTTTTTATGTTTTGTTTTTTTTTTTAACACGATTTTGCAAAAACTAGGAAACCATGACAAATTTCCCTAATACCTGGTGGAGTGACTGAACATGGGAAAAGGAATAACCCATTAAATTTGGAAGTTTCATTAAAACTGAGAAACATGATATTGCCTTTGGCCAGTTATGTGCTCTCCTAGTGCCTTGTTTTGTTTTTTGGAGTTGTGTTACTGGGTTCTTCGCCAATTTAAGGCCACTATTTACTATCCTCTCTGCTCTCATTTTGCTATCAATTCCTGAGGGAATTTCTGGCTCTGCAAATTTCCAATAAGAGCAGTCATCTCAATTCAAATGTATTCATTTATACCTTTATTTAGGATATGAATTTGAATAACACCAAGTGTAGCTAAGCAGACACATAGCTAGCTAAACAGAGATTTATGTCATTCCCATTACTGATGGAATAAAAATAACTGCTATAACTTTCTTTTTTTGTGTAAACAAATTACGTAAAATTGACAAGAAAGCTAAAAGAACAAGTTTTGTTTATGCATATTTTCCCACACATTCCCTGACTGCGTAGACTATAATCTCACTGATTAATTGAATCTTTAGCCTACAAGCTTTTTCATTTGTACGAAAATCCAGCTGGCCGCAAATGAGCTACTGTGAATTATTTCCAGTAAGGAAGCGCTTCAGGAAATTTATTTCAAAGTAATAATCAAACTAATCGAACAGAAGGCATTTTCTAAAATTCACCAAGGAACTGCATCAAATTGAATAATATTCCAGAGGCAGTCAATTGGAAGTAGTTACTTGACCAACTCCCACAATAATGCTGAGAATTGCTCATAAAAGAATAATAAGAGCAGATTAAAGTGTTAGAAACAACTTTGCATTCAAATAAAGTCACAGTGTGCCTGATGCCAAGAGAAATATAATTAAGAGGTCTTTAAAGGAGTTCAGTAGCACAGAGTTAAAATGTAGATTGTTGAAAAAGTGGCAGGTAATACCAACATCAAGCACCTTGGTACAGTGAGCCAATTTATTCTCTAAAAAAAATGTCTCCTGCTTAATGGTCAATAAATATAAGGAGAGGTTTAGTGAACAGCAGCTGTTTGTCAGCTCTACCCAAGTTGTCATGTCTAACATCTGCACAGCTGGCAGCCTCTCTGCAGAAGGAGCGAAGCACCGGGGCTGTGAGCTGAATGACAATGATGAATTCAGGTGGACGGACCTCGTGTTTCAGAAACATAACCCTAGCAGGTGACATCCAAATCATCCCTCCTCTCAGCAGCAGAAATGAGCACAGCGACATTCAGAACATGAAAAACAGCTCTGCCGCCCAGCCGGAGAGATTCCTCCCAGCTCGGTTACAGCTGGCTCCACTCAGTGGGCTGCTGGTTGGGCCGCCTCCCTCCATTAGCCTGGAGGATCCATTTATCCTTTCATCACACTGCACTCCTGCAAAACTAACACCATCACCTTGCCGTGCGTCACACATCAGGGTGGCTTTGGCCAAGAGGCGTATCTTTAGCACTTCCAGTAATGAGTAATGGTTTAAAGAAGAAGGGAAGTAAAGCTAATCACGTCATCTCAGGTGCGCTGGGTTTTAACTCCTCTTGAGCATGACAGTAGCCGAGAAGGGAGAAAGATGGAGGGATGTGAGATGAAAAGAGTAGATGATGATGACATCACGTGAGCAAATTAAGCATTTATGGCAGCAGCCTTTTTATCTCATACCTGAGAGACTTGAATCTTACTTTTTAACATCAGTTTTAGCATATTACAAACCAACAACTAACAACCAAACTTACTTGCAATAACTGTGGTTTGGCTGTGTGGTTACTGCTTTTTGAATTTATATTATAGGCCAGGCTGCAGCAGGTAGATGCACATCTACAGACAGACCTACCCTATATCAAGTTAAAGCTCAGATAGTTACCGCTAGCCTTAGGTATAATAACATTGCTCACAGTTATAGGCAATAAAAAAGATACTTTCTTAAGAACATACTTCAGTAATTTAGTTCCACATGATTAAACAAAGCAGCGGCTAAATTCTACCATGACGGAGAAAGAAAAATCTAGCTAACCTCCAGTTATGATGGCTAGCTTATCTGATCAGAACAGTGCAGGGACAAATCAAAACCTTGTTTTTTTGGTGTCTTTACACCTCCATAAGTTGAGGAGCAGCATTCTTTTGAAATCTCGCTGACAGTCGCCTGGCAAAAGAAATCATGTAATCATTACCTTTTTGCTCTCTTTTGGGTCACTACTATTCCAGAGATAAATATCTGAATGTCTTTCGTCTATTTAGTGTCAGACTAATAATACGGGAAGTTGTGTTTTAATTAAGAATAGAAGCCGAGTGAAACTTAAGATTGCATGTGCTACAATTCCAAAAATGACTAAAAGACTAAGAAAAGAAACAAAGGATCATGTACCATATATAGAAGACGAGGCTAAGTAAGTTGCAAAATAAATCTCTTAACTTTATTGTATGGAACATGTGCTTTGTACATAAATTAATTTGCAAGATTGCAAGTGTTAAACCAGTTTTGATTGGTGGAATTAGTGCAAGTAACTTGTGCTAAGAATAAAGGGTGTATTGTATGTAAGTATTATATAACCTCACTGATATCTTTGTTTGTTTTTTAAATTTCAAATACTTTATTTTGTGACTAAATGGTTGTATAATAAATTACATACTACTTTGATTTACTTTTCTTCTTAATTGTATTTGTTTAATTTATTTCCAAATGCACTGTGTAAATGAAATATTAGTCTGATGTAATTAAACAAATATTTAAATAGATGTTTAATGTAATTTGTGTGCAAGGTCTTAGTAAATCAGCGCCTCAACTGGAGCCTGCTGTGCTCTGTAAAGTATGATGTAAATATTTAACATGCCTTAAATATTTTCCATTGAGAGCAATCAGCTATTTAAAGGCAACGTATAGAATATTAACCAGTTTAAAGCACAGTGGTGGTTTTCTGCAGCTAACAGAAGCTGCTATAATACTTAGCTTGAGAACAACATATTGAGGTATATATTTTAAACTCTGTATCACAAATATAGATTTAGACAGTTCAAATATTTCAAACAGCCTATCACACTGTATAAAAATCTCAAAACATCTTCCATATCATCTCATGAAACTTGCAGCTGTTCACAAACTCAATATCTGAAATCACAATTTTTTCCAGAACTTAAACACCAGAAACTGCAGCTTAGAAATCCAACTGTGGTAGCTCCCATGTCACAGAGTTCTGGCAGGTCCCCATAGCCCCGAGTTGATCCAAAGCTAAATTGTAATCCCTGACCAGGGGTCTGTCTGGTGTAGCGGGCAGCAGGTTGCTACATGGTTGTCTCACAGCTGAGAAGGTGTTGAGGTAGTTATATGATATAAGACCAGCCCAGGCTTGCCTGGATGATTGCCACAACCACACAGCAGCACTCAGCATCCCCTCTGCCGTAGCTGTCATACACAGCCACCTGGGGCTGCCATCTTGACTTGTTTTGACGAGGCTTGCTGAGCGGAAGGAGGAGCAGGGGCAGATGGTGCTGTTAAACTGGCAGGGGTGACGTGGCTGGCATCAAGCCGGGTATCCCTGCAAGTCACAGACAGCAGGAAGCCACCTTGACCCAGCCGGGGCTGCCAGATCTTAATTCCCATTACCCCACTGGAGACAGGGCTGCAGGCCACGCAGATCCAGGCCTTGGTGAAGACAGCTCAAACATCCCAGCCTCCCATCAGCCCCTAGGTCATTGGCTAGCACTCTGCCAAACACCCAATTAAGGATAATTTTGTAAGTTTGGGCTAGGTTCAGTTTCTGTGCCTCTAAATGCAACAATCTGATGACTATGAGCATATTAATGAGATTTTTGATGAAGAGAAGACAAGAACAAGGGAGAAAGACGTAATAACATACTGCTAAATCTTAATATAAAAAGAAATGAGAACAGCTGCTGAGAATGTTTCCATCTATCTTTTAGGAGCATGTGCATTTTCAGTTTGCACATAAAAACCCTTACTCAAAGAGTTTTCATCCATCCATCCATTTTTTGCTGCTTATCCGGATTGCAGGGGCAACATAAGCAAAACAGTAAATTGCTCTAGCAATTAAAGCAAACGTTGAAGCAATGTCCAATACAAACATGCTTGTAGTAAATGAAAGATAGCACCACCCTGCATCATATTTGCTGTATGAAATCCGACATTTGTTCTTTACTAATTTTGGGTTACTGATTTTAAAAAAATATCCATTTTGCTCTATCATGTCAAGTTTTTTTCACAAATGGCAATTGTAAACGTGATCCGGATGTATTTTGCTATATCTGTGGATGCTTCACTACATCCAAACAGTGACAAAACATAACAGATTTTGTGAAAAATGCATACTTTGCTTATTTTGGTATGAAACTGGGTGACCAAGACAAGCCACGGGAACCTCATTCAGTTTGCCGGGCGTGTGTCAAAAACCTCCGAGCATGGGCTAAGGGCTGGGTTTTGGTATTCCAATGGTATGGAGGGAGCCACAGAATCACTTTGATGACTGCTACGTCTGTTTAGTCAATATTTCTGGATACAGTTCCAAAACTAAATCATCTGTCAGTTACCCTAACCTGCCACCAGCAATGAGACCTGTACCACATTCAGATGAAACTGGCTTAGTTGATGAGAGAGAAGAGTCTGATGATGTTTTGTCTCCAGATGCACAACGTTCTAGTGATGAGGACTTTGAAGATCCATCTTCTAGTAGCTCATCTGTCCCCCAGTTATTCACTCAGCCAGAGTTAAATGACAGATTTGGATCTGCCAAAGAAAGTGGCTGAGCTGCTTGGCTCTAGACTCACCTCTGAAAAACCTCACGGCTCCAGGAACCAAATTTTCTTTTTATAGGCACTGTGAGAAGGATCTTATTCCATTCTTTGAAATGGATGATGACTTTGTCTATTGTTTTGATGTTGAAGGTCTTTTGGGTGCAATGGGTTGGGAGTATGATGCAGATGAGTGGAGGCTGTTCACTGACGGCTCAAAAGGCAGCCTAAAATGTGTCCTACTGCATAATGGCAGTTACTTTGCATCCGTGCCAACTGGTCATTCTGTCCAGTTAAAAGAAACCTATGAAAATATGTAAATTGTGAAGCTGAAACACAATGAGCACAAATGGACCATATGTGGAAAAAAAATAATTTGCATTTTGTGACAAAACTGTATGTGGCTTAATATTTTTATTGGTATTTTTGGTAATAACTATTTTGTGGAAAACAGCAGAAATTTTATTTTTTGATGCAGGGCGGTGTAATAAAGCAGGTGTGCTAAACATTTAAATTTTTAGATTCCCTTTCACTTTATGAGGTTTTTCACTGTCGCTGTTTCAATTATCTCATCACAATCTCTTTTTCTGCAGTGGTTCACTGGCACCTATGCAAAGCCAGTAAATGGATGCAGGCACTAATTATCACTTTCTTCTGCAGTTTTTCTTTGAATCCAGTTAAAATTTGCAGTACATTTGGATGGAAATCCAGCTATTGTAAAATGATTCAGAATACAAAGCAAATAGTGACACATTAGCAGATACATTAGGTCCGTCAGTTTTTGGACAGTGACACACTTTTTGTAATTTTGCCTTTTTACACTACCACACTGGATTTTAAATCATGCAATCAATGTGTAACTTAAGTACACACTTTCAGCTTTAATTCAAGGGGTATAACAAAAGAATTAGATGAAATTACATCCATTTTTATACACAGTCCAGCATTTTCAGAAGCTTAAAAGTAAATGGGCAATTTACTGACAAGCAGTTTCATGGTCAGGTGATGTCTGTTCCCTTGTTGTTCCATGGCAAATTAAACAGATAAAAGATCTAGAGTTGATACCTAGTGTTGACCTTACATTTGTTGTCTTTTCTCTGGAATTCTCAATATGAGGTCCAAAGAGATGTCAGTGCAAGTGAAGGCAGCCATCATTCTCCTTGCAAAGAAATGGGATATTCTTCAACGGCCAAGTGAGTCACCTGATTTCAACCCAACAGAGCATCCTTTTCAGCTACTGAAGACAAAACTGAGGGCAGAGAGATCCACAAACAAGTAGCAATTGAAGGTGGCTGCAGTAAAGGCCTAGCAGAGCGTCTCAGTGGAGGAAACACAGCTTTTGGTGATATTCATGGGTTCTAGACTTCAGGCAGTCATTGACTGCAAAGGGTTTTCCTCCAAGCATTAATAACAATCTCTATATTTAAAATTATGTTAGTTTTTCCAATTACTTTTAAGCCTCTGAAAAATGGAAAAATGGAGGACAATGTAGGCTACAAAAATGGTTATAATGCCTAAACAGTTAACACATTTTTTTGTTGAACTCCTTTAATTAAATCTGAAAGTCTACATGTGAATGACATCTTGGTTATTTGATTTAAAATCCATTGTGGTGGTGTACAGAGGCAAAATTAAAAAAACAAAAATCTGTCATTTCCCCGAACACTTATGAACCTAACAGTATGAGGCACTGGCAACACAATCCCAGTGCTAACATGTGGATATTGAGCAGGTACAATTTATTGTTTACCATGTTCAAGTACTGTACTGATTTGTTTGCCTTTTTTCTGTAGAACCACTAAATCTGGTTTGAACAAGCACAGACTGCACACTTTGATTGACTTGCAAAGCTACATCTCTTTTGAAATTTAAATCCATCCTGTTATTTACCATCAGTAAATGCAGTTAATGGAGTTTCAAGCAGACAGGTCATACAGGTTCATCCCCACTGGGCTTAGTTTCTATACAGAATAAAACAGTGATCACACAGAGTTAGGAGGAAAGGAATATTTAATAGTAAACAGCATGAGCCTGACCAGACACATTTCCCTACAGTGACCTACTGCTCCATATATATCATGCCATGTTGTTTTGCTTTTCTTGGCGTCTTTTCCTTGGTGTGGAAGAGTAAAAAAAAAAGGGGATTAAGTATTGAGCATCTATAGGATTAGTAGAAAGAGCAGAGAAGCAAGAGGCCTCAAGCTGTGCAGGAGGCAGTGTGAAGCTGAAGTATATTATCACACAAGAACACCATTCAAACCAGAGGCCAGAGCAATCCTCGCCAGTTAGCCAGTAAGCCAACTGTGAAGCCAGGGAAGGCTATGCCAATGTTTTACTCTCCACTGACATGACTTAATTAAAGTGCCATAGCCTTTCTTTAACTTATTCTCACTTAATTGGATCATTAGCAGAACAGATTTAATTACAGCCAGAGCTGAATGGTTTGCATTAAACCTGCACCTGGAAAATTTGGTCGAATATCAAAAACTGAACAAGGATGGAGGAGTTTGTCGAAGGGAGGTGGTGCATTAGACTCGTCCTCACGCTTTAGTACTGACTGAGGTTATTCTGCAGTTGCCAAATAAGAAACACATGTATGCATGCATATTACAAACAAATTTGCACAGTTCAGTTAAAACCACATGGCATCAAATTGATTTGTATCAGAAAGCAACTCAGGTTTGAACACACTGAAGCAAAATCACAGATGTGACCCAAATTCTGAGCGCCTGAGAAAGGTGTTTATTACATATAAAATCTTTAACACAAGATCTTCAAACAAATCTGATGATCCTGAATCACGAATGTACAGCTCCGCTCACTGACAGCACTGCTGTCCTCCAGATATAATATATGTTGCTTCCTTTGTAAAGGAGAGCTGCAGAAACAACATTTTTGTGAAATGCATTTTGCGGCAATGCCAAATAAGTATCATCAGTAGAGCTGCCTCTATGTATATAAGTGTATTTAGTACATTCACCAGCTACATAATCACTGATGTGAACTCACATCCACAAAATATATGTGTTGAAAATAATGTCAGATTGGATGCTGTCTGAAATCTTCATGGCAGGTCATGTATATTAAAGACATAGCTTCTGGGTCTGAAAAATGAAGGCAGTGCAGAAGCCTTAAACCTTAAGCCTAAATTCTGCCTAATGGCCAGCAGAGGGTGACTTCTCTGGTAGCAAAAATAAGTCAATGTATCAAAGTCTATGAAAAAAAACATTCTACTTCACACTTGATTTGTTAACATTTTCCTAATCAATTTATGGACTCCTTTGCAAGATTCAAGCATTCCTTAATACAGGTGTTCATTTTGTAAATGATGGTCCCATTTAGAGTAAAATAGATGATAAATCAGACGTAGCACTGAAGCTGCAGCTAGTCTAATGCTGCGCCTCCTTGTTATCGAGACATTTTCTGAACAAGTAAATAACTGACTGATAGTCACACTTGCATTATTCATTAAAATAGAAATAAATATAAAATACTAATTGCAGATTAAAAGAATTAATCAAATCAGCTTTGAATCACAAAGGCTTTTATTGTTTTTATTGCTTTTATTGTTACAGCATCAACTGTAATCGTTTTTTTCTATATCTCAAATCAACAGCAAAAAGTGGATAAAAAAAAGAAGAAAGCGCAAGTAAAGGAAATTAAATTAAAAATGCTCTGATGTGGACAGTGATAATGACAGCAGATTGTGAGTGTGTGCAGCACACTACACTCATGCTGACATTTATGAGAGAAGGCTCTACTGATTATCAAAGGGTTCAGCGAATCTTAAGCTGTGATTGCTAACATCACTTCAGAGTCTTTTAGACATTTGGAGAGAGGCAGGGAGTTAGCACCTCTGAAAATTATCACTCACTCAAGCTGTCTCATCTCTGTAGATGGGATCTGAGCCTCAAATATATATATTTTTCTCTGCAATGTACCAACAGTTTTAAAGATTGCTGGCCATCTCGAGTGTTTTAATACACAGTCTCAATAATCCATACACGGTCGACTGGCTTTGAAGGCACACTTCATTTAATCACATTTTAAATGTTGTCATGGTAATAAAATACATGCAGGCTAATAATCAATGTTAAACAAATGACAAAATTCACAATGAAATGATTTTGCTGCATAATATTGAAAAAATGTATTTGGAATTTATCTGAACAGTTTTACAGATACTTAATGTATTGGATAAAACCAGATAAGCTAATACCATGTTGATCTTGATATAAATTAATGATGTTGATCTTCAGGGCTCATTGTTTTTGTCTTTTATTTTCAAAGCAATAATTTACTAATTGCACCCACAATTATTAAGATATTACATTAGTGGTCATAATAATAATAGCTGTGGGTAGGCCATGTCTAACATCTCCTAAAGGGGGTCCTATTATATTCATCTACAGCTCCATGTGTTTATTCTGGGACTACAGTAGGTCTGCATGATTTACAAATAAAAACATTCCTATTTGTCTTATATTGGCCCTAGATGAAGCCCCTCAGTTCATTCACTGTCTGAAAAAAGAGATTTTAGCTCCTGTTTTTTTAAGGCCCCCCTTCCTACAAGCGTGCTTTTTATCTGATTGGCCCACCCTCACCTGGCTTCTGTAGGCAGCAGTGCTGGCAAGCACTGCATCTTTCTCTTGCTGGTGTGGAGGTTCTGAAAACAAACTATAAACCTACCTAAAAAAAACAATTATTCTTGACTGGAAATGGCAGCTTCTCATATTTATTTGTACATTTTTGAGCCTGAATATGATCTGGAATATGAGAGTGAAAAACACAAATTTTGAATGATTATAGTGGGATGTCTCTGTTGGTTAAATATTACAATTATTACCTTTTGGTGTGGCATATGATGGTAGATTTAGTAATTTCGTTATAATTTTTCCTGTGCCTGAAATGACAATATAAGGCCTGAGATGACCTATTGATATCAACCAGACCCAAGATCAGAAAGAAGATGGAAATAGTCTAAGGTTTATGGGGATTACTTGTGTATATGCTGACCTTATTATTTGAAACGTTGGCCATGTTAATTATGAGCATTTACCAACCGTATGTATATATTGTATTACAGGTCCAATTTACAGAAGCAGTTAAAAAGAGTTGTGCTGTAGCTGCTTCTTCTTTGAGGAAACCATATTTGATCAAATGTAAACAGCTCAGATACTTGCCTGCAGAGAACATATTAGCAAGTAAAGAGTCAAGAGTTTCTTTTTTGTCATTTTGCCAAATCACAGAATTAGCATTAATTAACTACAGCTGAGTAAATTAATGGCAAAAGTTGCCATTATAGCCCCTGAAATTAAAAGCAGCTGTCAAGTGTTATGACATTACACTCTTTCAAAGTTTGACTTTAAAAAAATGAGTCGCTTAGCCTGAGCACAAATACGATGATTTAGGCCAAAACCTTGTTCATAGATTGCAACTGTTATTCATGATTGCATTTGGAAAACAAAAATGATATTTCCCCAAAAAGTGTTATTAAAACTGAAATCTATGATTATGTGAATCTTCTTAAGCAGAGAGCTGTGGAGATGGAACCAGACTGAAACTCCAGCCCTCAGAACAGCAATCTTATCAGTCTCCCTGGATACACAGAAGGGAAAAAAAAACTTATTTCCTTTTTCACATTATCAAAGTCAGTCTCCGCTATCTGTCTCTGTCACTGTGAAATCAGCCCACTGCCACACTCTCATGGCACCACACAGCAGCGGTGTATAAGAGGCCGGAGGCTCCATCCAGAGGCCATGCAGTGAAGCCACGAGGCTGGGGAGAAAGGGCCCCATCCTCTCCCCCCACCCCGTGGCACAGCAAATAGCTATCTGCACTGCTGAAATCCTCATCCTCTTGTCCAAACACATCTAAGGGTTCCCTGCCAGTGTCGTTTGACTGACAGCTCCTGTGTCGGAGGGCTTGGCGCTGTGTACACCGAATGTCAGGCCCCAGCCAGACGACTGTCTGTCAGTGCATGGGTTGCTGAGTGAGTGGTGAGTGATGTGGGGGGATGGAAGAGGTTGGGAGTGAGTGAAGGAGGAGGGAGGCTGGGGCAAACTGCTGCCTCAGGAATCAGAGCCTCATCTGGCCTGTGGGATTTGGCTGCCTCTGAGAAGAGCTGCTGCTGCTGCCGCTGCTACCGCTTCGGCTTTTAGTCTCAGGCGCTGACAGACACCCATCCAGCCAACAGTGTGAGAGTGGAGCATGATGACACTGCATGTTCGACCCCTGCACCGCGACTTGAATGCACTCCAGATCCTTGGCTGAGGGGACGGAGGGCTCATACAAGCGCCACCACACCACCTAAAACCAGCACTTGACAGAGATGAAAGCAACTATTTTTAGCTGCTCTGACAGCTCGATCATTTTTTAACCCCTCTGGTTGTTCAACACACAAGAGATCAAAAGCGACATCAGAAAAGCAGCAAGGTGGGGAACAGTGAACTCTTGGTGGGAGGTCTGAGCTTGAGGTGGTAGGAGAAAGTGTGGTGTTACAGATTCTATCGATCCAGTCACGTCAGCTGACATGGAAATCGTCCAGTCTAAATGCAGTGTATTTCAGATTAACTCAAGCCATTATTCCTGTGGCTCACCACGATCCACACCACCCTCCACCGTCTCAGGACCAGCACAGCCGTCATAAAGCATTAAAGTCTCTTAGAGTGCTGTGATTATGGATGTAAAGTCTCCCGCACAGCCTGGCTACTCTCTGTCTCTCTGGATGGGCCTTGAGGTGAAGAGCTCCTTGTCCCTTAGTAGTGCTTTCATGCCTAATTTCTCCATCTCTTCTTCTGTTTCCCTGTCGTTATCTACAGATTCTGTTTCTAAATCTCTCCTTCTATCTTCTGTCTTCTTTCACACCCAATTTCTCTCTTTTTCACTCAGCTTTCAGGCTTGGTTTAAGCCAGTTTCTCTGTCTCCTGTCTGTTTTTGATCACATTTCCTCTTTCTGTGATTTTCTGTCTCTAACCCAGCCCTGTGATCTCGTATCAAAGTCTGATTTAGTGTCAAATGACCATCTGTCAAATCAGAGGACAATGCTTTATGAGAAATGCATTATTACACGACGTTCATGCAAAATATGCCGAGGCATTTCACAGCCATGCATCATTCCCACATCAATTTGCCCAGACGTTGACGGAGTAAAGCAAGGAAAGTAATTAAGACCCTGAAGAAAGATCGAGAGCACACTCATGCACACGCGCACGCACGCACACACACACACACACACACACACATTTAAACACACAATGATAGGTTACTGCCTTAAAGATGCATGAAGTGTATTTGGACAAGTAGAAGGCAAAAAGACTCATAAAAAAAAACATCCTACAGTTATTGGGATCTTACTTCATTACTTGATCTTACATCATTTCATCATCATTAGGTAGTTATTTAGATCTGTAAACACAATAAAATAGGAACACGTGGTCATACCGGCTTTAGTTGTAAACTTTATATAAAAACATAGCTTCCGGGTCTGAAAAGTGAAGTCCCTTACACCGGTATTTTTTCTAATGGCCACCAGGTGGCGGCGCCTGTGGCAGAAAAATAAGTCAATTTATATAGAAATTTATGGGAAAATGGCCCTTGGTTTCTTGTCATAAGTAAAGACTTTCCTTAGAGTTTATGATCTCATTCACTAGTTTAAAGTCTTACCTACAACATGATGTTTATTTTGTGAATTAAGGTCTCCATTAGAGTGAAAAAGGTATGCCTAAGGGTGGGCCTACTGCGTCAGTGACAAGGTACTGCCCTATGAGCGTACACTCACAAACCAATGAGTAATAGCACAGAGACTATGTCAGTTTATTACTGACAGTCTGTGGTTTCCTTCTGATTAATTAATCATGCTTAATTTGAGAAAAAAGAAAGGCCAAACAAAGTGTTATGCATATTTGCATACATTATGTTTCAGTGCAAAGAGAAATGAATAGTGGCATAATCAGTAATGTATGTTTTTTAACAAAGTACATTATATGGATTTAATGCAGGAGAGCTTTTTATCTGAATGCCTTCTAGCAGGTTTTAGCTATGTTGTGTTTCTACATTGAAGTTTTTACTTTAGTGCATGCAGTTAACCCAAATCTACAAAAATAAGAACCAAATTGTAAAAACACATAAATACCAAAGCATGTCTTTTAGCAACCAGTACTCTATTTGAGCATCTAGTAGAAAGTGCACAAACAAAACTGGTTTTGAAAAAACAAAGAGACAAAGAAACGAACAAAAAAACAAATCTGCGTTTCTGCGGATTCCTACAGCGGATGTTTGACTTTATTTAACAATCACACATCAG
Source organism: Paratilapia polleni (assembly GCA_015106735.1). Lineage (NCBI taxonomy): Eukaryota > Metazoa > Chordata > Actinopteri > Cichliformes > Cichlidae > Paratilapia > Paratilapia polleni. The sequence continues at coordinate 21,640 of VUQI01062512.1, read as the reverse complement.
ATCCAGATTCAGACAGAATAACAGATTCATTGCTTTGAGAACAAAACAAAGAACCTAAGAGTTTTAACTTCAGCTCCCGTAACTAGAATATGCATGAAGCAAAAGGCTAGAATAGCCATGAAACAAATAGTGACAATGTCTTAATTAAAAGACGCCAGCAGGAAAAACCCTGTGCACAAAAAGGGAAACTTATTGCAAAATGTTAGCATGTAAAGAATTTCTAGCAAAAGTGGAAGACTATTAACAAGTCAACCTATAAATTGTTTTGGAAAAAGGATAACTTTCCAACCAGTGCAGTTTTCAAACACTCTTACTTAAACAAGAATAATGAGGGAATTTTTTAAAAGACCATTTTCAGCTGAAGATTAAAACATATTTAAATCTCTAGTATTAACATCACCGGCATAGTTAAGAAATGACTCATAATGAACTGTACCATGCTCAGTGTGGCTCATTGATGTACTGTATTTATTTATTTATTTATTTTTACAATTTATGGACAATGACAAGCAATGCTTTTTAGTAAGCTCTTTTTAATTCATTTACTAATTCACAGCTGAATTTGATTTCTTCATTTGGTTTGCTGACAGTGAGCAAATTACAGAGTACTTATTAAGGCCCTGACCCTCTAAAATGTTTTTGCTATAGACACAGACACCAACTGGCTGAACCACATGGCATTGCTGGTTGGAGTAGGATATTGAATGAGTAGTACACTGGCCCTCTGGCATGTCTAACAAGCCTTCCTGTTTGAAAGAACTCCATGTTGTATTCTGAGCTGTACATGTCTAAGCTCTGTACAATCCCTACCAGGTCACAGAGCTTCTTCTATACATACTGTAAATACACCCACTATAGACCTTGAGCATGAACTGACTCCATTCACAACCAGCAAGCGTCCCACTGGTCAAGCCATGGCAGACAGTTGGTAGGTGTGCAGTGGAGCATTTCTCCCTGTAGTCCACACAGCCAGCAGATACCATGCTCCATGACACCACTATCAGAGGGTGGTAAGCCTCCGTGTTTGTGTTTACAGTGAGATTAGCCACACACACACACACACACATCCGACCACCAGAGCATGAGGATGGAATGTAAATTTGAACTCAGTATGAATTTATGAATGCACTGATTCAATTTGAACTGCTTGTTTGCTCTCTCAAACCTCCACATTTGGGAAATAAGCCTTGCTATATACCCTGTTTAACTGGCGAATCTAATGTGTGGGTTTCTGACACTGAGTTGCAATTTGTTTTCTTCAAAAGTCCCCTAGTTTTCTATTGGAAAAATCCATTACCCCCACTGACGATTACCAACTGGTGATCCAGGCAACCAACATTATCAAACACCATTTCGGTTCATCCACTGGCAAAGCAACAACATGTCTACCCCGGAGAGTGATTTCATGTGGTGCATTGTGGGTGGTGAGGTTTTGAAAAATGGCGGGGGTGGTCTACTACGAAGTCTAATGTTAGAGGGAGATCCTGAAGTACCCTTCACCTCCCCATTAGTTATCTCCAACAGTCACATGGCATCAGCCCTGGCAGAGTAGAGCGGCAGGCCGGCCTGTGGGAGGGAATCAGGTCCACACAACCTTTACCCACAGAGCAACGCCAACTTCCAATTTAACACACTCGGAAAGCAGAAACTCGCCTACACAGAGAACAGTGGGCAGGATCCGTTAGAGTGTGATCTTCTCTAAATTACTGTTGATTCAAGGATAAGTTCTGCAATGCAGTACAATACAAGAGTGTGCATCCAGTACATATGTATGTTACACATACCCAACTTAATAATGCATGCATATCCTGATGGAAATGAAAGCCTGCAAGAATGAGCAGTGTTGGTCTCGAAAGGGTTCAGCCTGAGTGTAGGAGGAACTCCTCCTCCAGAGCAATGCTAAATTGGGAAAATAGCCATTCTGCATTTCTTAAAGGATCAAAAGTCATATGATGACTCCCACAGAAGCAAAACACTTAAGGTATCCCACAATCCTGAACTTACTTTTACAGCTTTGCAAACACAGCTGAATGGTTATTTTAAAGTATCACATGAAAATATTTTACTCTAGGGAGAACAGTAGTAGTTTTAATAGCATAGTAGTAATCATAGTAGATGCATTTTAATTCTTTACATGCCAGATCACTCTTGAAAAGGAGATTTTTAATCTCAACAATACTTTTACCTGAATAAACAAGGAATATAAAAAATGCACTGCAGAACATACTGATACATTGTAATTTCAGCAACTGTAATTACCGTCTTCAAACTTTTTCCAGTTTTAAAAACCAAAAGGTGTTTTTTCATAAAATGACATAATGAGGCTTTGTTCAATCATCACTGAAAATGAATGAAATGACACGCTCCAGTGACAGACTCTCAGTGACAGATTGAAACAGCTGCTGCAATAGCAGGTGCATTACTTGTTAATAAAGCATCTAAAGCTGTCACTAGTTTAACCAAAGAAGTAATTTGTTTTTTCCAAACATGCGCTCAGCATGGATGCTGTTTCTTCACAGCATCCCACTTCAGATTCATACTGTTACATACATACACTCACCCTGTGAGCCCCTCAGTACAACTGTCTCTATTGAAGTATTTGTCTATTTTAAGAGAAAATCTGTCTCATTATTTCCTCATGACTTTCACCACCATGTTCAGGTTTCCAAATGGTGTGATAGGTGACAGGTTATCTCTCTAGCTACTGAGACATTTTGCGTCATGGCCAAGTGTCATCAGCAATTTTCCTTACATAAATTTGACATTGGTAAATAATCTTGTCTTGCCTTTGAGACCAGCTAAAAGGCATACATTTAATACACATTTCAAAATTCACCTGTCTAAACTAGTCCTTCTAGCATTATGGCTACAGAACTCACCTCACTAAAAAAAGGTCACAAGCTCAGTGCCGTTAACAGCTTATGAGTCATGACAGTCACAATGACCTCCAGCGTTACACTGAAGCCCACCAGCTTTCTCTGGGTAAGAGCGGTGGCTAACTGCCTTGAGTGTGAATGTAAAGGTGCTTGACACAGACAGTGACTCATGGTTTAGCATTCATTTGCAACTTTGAGATCACCCCACTATAAGCCCATGGAGGCGCCAGGCAGAATACAACAGAGACTGCAGGTGTCATCTGGGTAATCGTTTCATCTAACAGTCAGCCACCGCCTGAGGTGAACAAGCTAGCTGAAAACCTGAACAAAGAACTCTTTCTAAAAGACGTGGAGGAAGAATAGGAAGTCTATTTTAAGGAATGTTGAAGAGAAAGCAGAGAGTTTAAAAGCCTGACAAGGTAAACAGAGAATAATCAGACTCCTAATTAAAGGTGGTCTCAGGCTAGCTGACCAGATGACCCGAGTATGAAAGTGACATTTAGGGGGAAAAAACACATAGCCAAGAAGATTTAATGAGAGAGAGTCTCTCCACTTCCCTCTCCCTGTGGGGAGTGACCTTTCCAACTCCCAAGTGACAACGTTCCCTCCAGATTTATCGGGCCTCTCCCTTGACTGCACTGGAATAAAGAGAAGAGTCGCCTCACCATCCAGACACTGACCTTTAATTTGACACAGGCGGGGACAAGCACGGTGCACAACGCCCGGCTGACCAGCAGCATCAAAAAGAAAACTGGACACAGCAGTGGCAGCAATGATTTGAAAGCCCAAGACCTTGTAGTGGTGCCTTTGCTGATAGACTTCATTTCCACCTGGTGCTATGTGTGCAGGATAAACATGTGTAAGATGAAAGTCATTGGGTATTCACACTCAGACATATGGAGGGATCAAAGAGAATGACACTGACAGCTCTCAACCTAACTAGCAGCCAGCTATTGTCTTAGAATGTTAATCAGCAACACAGATCATCCTTCCTTGTGTTACAGCTAGTTGGCAAATCTGAAAAGAACAGTGCAATATTTTAGGAAATGAGCTTATTTGCTTCCTTGTGAGCAAAAATCAGAACGAAATGAGAACATTAATACCAGTTTTCTTTCTGTACAGTCAATATGGATCCAAAGCCAGTCAGTTAGCTTATCTCAGTATAAAAAAAGGCAAACAGGGGAACAGCAAAGAAAAAAAAAATACACCTAGCACCAACTCTACAGCTCACTAAGCAACCACATGGAGCTCCTGGGCAAGAAATGGGAAGGAGGAGGACATGCAAGGAGGACCTGCAAAAGGTTGGTGGGACAGGATGACATGGAAGCAGATGATCCGCTGTGGCGACCCCTAAAGGAAGCAGCCAAAAGAAGAAGAAGGAGGACAGTTTTCTCCCTCTTCCAGTCTTTAACTTTCCATTTCTATTTGATAAAGCCTATAATTAGGGCTGGATCAAGTGACCCTGAACCATCCCTTAGTTACACTGCAATAGGCCTAGGCTGATGGGGGCTTCCCACGATGTACCGAGCGTTTCTTCTTCACTCACCTCTTTTCACTCTCCATGTGTTTATACACCACTTGCATTTAATCATTAGTTACTATTAAACTCTGTCTTTCTCCCATAGTGTGTCTTTTGTCCTGTCTCCCTCTGCTCTCTTCTTTTCCCTTCACCCCCAACTGGTCATGGCAGATGGCTGCTCCTCCCTGAGCATTTAAATGGACTGGCATTTAAATAGTGCTTTGTTAGTCTTACTGATCACTCAAAGCTTTAGACTACAAGTCACATTTAACCATATTCAATTCAATTCAATTCAATTCAATTCAATTCAATTCAATTTTCAATTCAATTCAATTTTATTTGTACAGCGCCAAATCACAACAACAGTTGCCTCAAGGCGCTTTATATTTTAGGGTAAAGACCCTACAATATTAGACAGAAAAGACAGAAAACCCCAACAATCAGACGACCCCCTATGAGCAAGCACTTGGCAACAGTGGGAAGGAAAAACTCCCTTTTAACAGGAAGAAACCTCCGGCAGAACCAGGCTCAGGGAGGGGTGGCCATCTGCCGCGACCGGTTGGGGATGAGGGGAAACAGAAGAGAGCAGAGGGAGACAGGACAAAAAGGCACACCTATTGCAGAGAGACAGAGTTAATAATAGCTAATGATTAAATGCAAATGGTGTATAAAACACATGGAGAGTGAAAAGAAGTGAGGAAGAGGAAGTGCTCAGTGCATCATGGGAAGTCCCCAGCAG
>VUQI01062511.1:2871-13548 GCA_015106735.1 Paratilapia polleni | reverse complement strand
TGATAACATTTAAAACTTGATCATCCATGAGGTTTTGACTCCTGAGGCAAATTTTGATAAGACTCGTTACTTATGCAGAGTAATAAGCTTTTGAATGCTACAGCGAGGGGATCTGGTGGCCCTGTTATACTGTGGAGGACATTTAAGTGGTTTTCTTTCACTTGCTCTCTTAGAGGAAGGGTCACTGCAAAGGATTTCTGAGTGACCACCTTTGTCATATAATGAAACATTTACAAACTTAGCACAAAAAGTAAGGAAATTTGTGTTTGGTCAATTACTTCTTTGTTGTAACAATGCTTCTTTGCAATAAATCTTATACCGTTGGAAAGCCTGTTTATTTCCCTTTAAATGGTGCCACATTTATAAGGAAAATGCATTTGTGGCTTGAGCAGCAGAGTTGAATATGTGGGTTGAGCCCATGAAAAACTTGCCAAATCTTCTCTGCCGATGCCAAACAGCTTATTCTGCTATTGACTCTTGTTTGGTGTAGTTTATTAGATTGGATGATTGAAGTCTGAAGAAACAAGACATATTGGCAATTCAACAATTTATTCATTTAACAAACATGGGCCTCAGTAGCATGTGGAAGAACCATACACAGCCACAACAGCCTGGCCTCACTGAAAGGTTTGATGAAAATGATGTGAATCATATAGTAAGACCATTGCAGTCACAAGATCTCAGTCCGGTTGAACACCTATGGTAGATTTTGGACTGACTTGTTAGAAAATGAGGGAATGTCTTTTGGAAGTATGGTGTTCAACACATCCAGTAGAGCTTTTGGAAAATCAATGCAAAGGCATGAGCCGAAGCCCTCCTAGTTGTATGTGGTGTTCCAACAAACTTTTTGTTGTTTTTTCTATTAATTTGGAAAGAAGTCATTCTGGCACTTGTGCATGTTGTTATTGAAAAATTGCAAACTGCTTCCTTAAGTGAAAATGTAAAAAATGCTTTCGTGAGCTGCTGAGGGTTCTCCAGAATGTCTGCAAATGGCCTCTGTAAAAATTGTTCCTGGCTTTACATTACAACCAATCACAAGGAGGGTGCCCTAGGGTATTTGAGATGTGTCTGAGCAACTCTAGCTGAACCTTTCCTTTTTTTTCCATGTACTTCTTAGTTATGAACTAAGTGTCAGCATAAACTACTCCATGTGGTATAGAACAAGCATCTACTGGGCCAAGTGTTAAATGTGAATTTTTGTTCCATTTTATTGCTGCAGCTCTTGATGTAGTCATCACTGTGGAATTCATGTTTCACCAACTTCCCACTGAAAAGCCTTTTCAACTCTAAAAAGTAGTACCACCCACACTAACGGCCACTTATGACATTGTTATTTAAATATCAAGGTAAAATTCTTCCTTGAACTCAGTGCATGTTAATGAGTACCCTATTTGTCTTGTTGGCAAATGTTGGAACATAATGTGTTATAATAGATACTGCAAAGTTCGTAGTTTTTACAATTTATCATATATTTAAAGCAAATGTGGTAAAGTTTAAAATATTAACAGTAAAAAGAACGCCTTTATAAGAAGACCACCTTTTATTCTTCAACACAGCCTAAACTCTCTTCTTGTAATTTCTTTAAGCTGTCTTCAGGAATAGTTCTCCAGGCTTCTTGAAGGACATTCAAAGCTCTTCTGTTGGCTGCATTTTTTTCTGTTCTCTGTCAAGATGATCCCACACTGCTTCAATAATGTTGAGGTCCGGGCCCTGGGGAGGCCAATCCATGACTGATAGTTTTCCATTGTGTGCTTTTTCTATCCAGATATGCTTTTTACTGAATTGGCAGTGTGTTTGGGATCATTGTCATGCTGAAAAATGGAGCCAGTGCCAATCAGACTCCTTCCAGATGGTACTGTATGGTGGATCAAGATCTGATGGTATTTTTCTCCTGACCTCCTTCATACATATTGACGATGATTTGAACCAAAAATTTTAAATTTGGATTCATCACTCTATAAGACCTGTTGCCACTGATTTTCAGTCTAGTTCTTGTGTAATTTGACATACCTCAGCCTTTTCTCCCTGTTTCCCTTCCTTAAGAATGGCTTCTTGACAGCCACCCTTCCACTGAGACCATTTCTGATGAGACTTCAGTGAACAGTAGATGGATCAACTGAAGGGCCAGATGCATCTCTCAGGTTTTTGCTGGATTTTTTCCTATTTCTTAAGGACTTTCAGATACTGTAATCTGCTGTAGATAGTTTTTTAAGCCATTTCTTCTTTTGTCCTCCACTTGTCGAGTTTCCTAATTCTTTTTAAAGGACACGCTGCACATCATGCTGGGATGTGCCAAGTTTTTGGCTAATAGCTCTTTGGGAATCACCATGTTGGTGCAAAAATACTATTTTATGTTTGTCAAACTATGTTATCTTTGGCATTTTTTGTACATTCAACTAAAGAAATGGGAACAAATTAAAGTTCTTTGCTTAGTTGTCTGTTATGTGTAGACACAACACTGGTTCATCCCTTGAGTTAGCTGCATTTTTCTTTTTCTTTTTTTTTAACATTTTTTAAAGGTCAGTGTTAAGAGGCTTAACAAACAAACAAACAAACAAAAAAACATTCCCCTGAAAATGGTCATCTACAAGGACTGGACTGAAAATTAGTGAAGTCCACGTCCAAATAAAACCTTTAAAAGACCTTCAGAAAGCCTGGAGGACTATTGCTCAAAACCACTTTAAAAAATTACAAAAAAGTCTGGCTCCTTGGAAGCAAAATATAAAGAAATGAGGGGTAGCTCAAGACTTTTGCACAATGTCGTATTAAATATATTTTTGGGGCATGAGGAGTTATTACATGATTCAACAGTAATTTTTTTTAAGTGTGCTCTCCTGACAGGAAATGAGCATTTAAAGCAATTAAATACATACCCCATTATTGTGTTTATGACATAGAATAAGGATTGGTAGTTTGGTAGACTGGTAACAAGAGAAACACAGAGTCTGGACTAGGGGTGGGCCTGTGTTGAGCACTGATCATACAAGTCATCATGGTTCATGACTGAGTGTGATGCTAAGAGGGAGCACAGAAAATTACCACACACCAAATTAACTCGGCAGAGTGTGATTAAAAACATTTTTTGTGAAACTAATTTGCACTTACTGTAGCATAAAATTAAGGTTGCGTTGGAACAGTTGGTTCAATTTTCGGAGGACCATCAGGACTTTTGAAAATTTAATGAGGATCCAAATTGCCTCTTTCTCTTCCATCCACATCATGTATTTGTGACAACCCAATGCTGTCTCTGTCTGTTAAAGACCAAAGAGCCATCAAGCAGAGACACATTAAGTCCAAGTGGAACTGTTTCGCAGAATTTAGGAAATATTTAACTTTTATTGTTGTTAGTGTATGTTTTATTTTAATTTAGTTTTTTTTTTTTAACTACAGATGTGGAAATACAGAGAGATGTGTCAGACAAAATTGGGACAAAAATTCTGCCTGAAAATGCTCAGAAGACTTCCCATCAGTGTTGTGATGCCAATAGCCGTTAGATGACTTTTAACAGTTTATTTCAACTACAACCACAGAGAGCAGGGGTCACTTTTATCCCCACAGCAGTTTGTTAAGCAACTTAAATGACTGCAATATGACTCCCATTCACTTAATCTTCCTCAGGTTGGATACAAAGGGCAAATGTATATTACTGTGAATATAATCTCAATAAAATCTGAATCAGAATCAGAATCAGAATTATTTTTATTGCCAAGTTTGTACACAAACGAGGAATTTGTCTTGGTGTCATGGTGCAATACAGTGGTACAGAAGTGGAATATATGGAATTTACAATATACAATATACAATATGTACACATATATAAATATAAATACACAATATATACTTACTGCCTACAGATATTAAAGAAATTAGACATTAGTAAAAAATGCATGTAATCAGCTGTGATAAATGACCAATGGCATTAGAATTCCAGTCTTCATAGTTTAGTTTTTTACATATATAACACTTGTAATTGACAGTCTTAGTGATCTATGGCTGAGTTAAGGGCTTAGTCTGTGTGCTGCATTGTTCCCTCTTGTGGCTGACACAAAGATTGGCCTACTTGAAGTGAAGGGAGTGGATCTCTATGAGCTTCTCATGATATGGCACGAAGACATTAGGGTGACGGGTGTTCTAACCTATTCTCCTCATGGTCATTGTGTGTTGAAGAGAAATGTTAGAGGATGACAGCAGAGAGAGCAAGCAGAATATAATCATCCTTTACCTCTCCATGGCCTCAATCGAGTGTAGCGGCCCTTTTCTTGTCCTCTGCAGACATCCGTGGTCTGTCTTAGATGACAGAATTAGAAGCCATGACTGACTTTGATTTGTTGGAGGAGACACAAGTGCCTGTCTGCTAGCCTGTGTGCTGCTATGCCAGTTATGAGCCCTGGTGGTATTTTAATAGGCTAACCTTAACGCTTCTTATCAATGAATCTCTGTTCACATCACAAATTTTTCAGTCATTCTGAAACAGTCTGGTGTCTATAGATACAATCGACCAGACAGGCGTTGGTAGTGGAATGAGCTTTACTGTCCTTGCCAAGCTAGCTAGCCATTTAACTACATTATAAAAAGTGGATGCACAGAAATAACAAGTCTTAATACAGAAGCATCAAGTTAAACCCCAAAATAGCTGTTTTTTTTAGGGGGTTGATGTGGGGCAGTGGAAATAAAACTCTGATCACAACACTGACATTTTATCACCTTCAGTTTCACTCATTCTACTTTTAGCTCTGCTTTTGATCTCCACCATCTCCTTATATTCACCAGCTAGGCACTAACATTTGATGCCGAACAAGAAGGGCTCAGTTGTTGATGAGAATATTTGGAGTGAACCACAACAGTAGTGGGCAGATTATGAAACAGGCAAGTGGAAATGCAGCATTGGGTGATAGGATAATTATCTACAAACATTCCCATAAATTAGATGTACTGTATGTCCTGTTAGTTTTTGGCAATGACAGAACCAATAAAATGAATGTCAAAGGAAAAATTGCCAAATTGAAACACAATGTCAGGGTGAATAAAAGGAGAAAAACAAAATAGTAGTTCAGTAAGATGATATTAATGAAAACGGTCTTAGCTAAACAAAAAATGTCAGTTCATGAAGATTAAAAGGCACACGTGATGCACCTGCATTTTTCATTTAAATGAATGAAAACATAAGAATATCTAAGCTACACAGTAGTCTACGGGACAGGTGTAAAATAGGTGTAAAGAGCAGCAAACATTAAAAGTACTGGCTGATCTATGTTCAGTTCTTTCTCTTGTACCAGAAAGTTTTGCAGCAGGATCAGAAGCACCTGATCCCAGATATGTGGTTGTAGGTAACCTTGTACCTACAGCGAATAAGCCACAAGAGAGGATGTTTCTGCCTCAGGCTGGACACCTGTACTTGAAAGGACTGTCTTAAGTGATGGATTTGAAAGGCCTGAGCTTCTGTGAGAACATGTAAGTGTATCAGATAGAGGAGGCTGCAAGGAGGGAAGGGGTCTTCTAAAATGTATTAGTACAATTTGCATAGTTCAGGTGATATCAGCTAAGGTTCACTTTAAGATGGTTCAGACTTAAAAACTTCACTCTTCTCATTCAGTTCTCTGAAACTACAGTACTTTAACAAAACAAGAACTTTGTAAACTTTTGCACTTCTGCATAGATTATGTAAAGTGAACTGCATAAATTTAATGCTTACTTTGTAAATGTCAAGATGGAGCATAAAATAATTATTGCCACATTTATTATTTATTTTCATGTGTTGTAAAGCCCTGATAATTCATATAATTGATTAATGTAGAGCTGTGTTTGTTGGATTGCATATGTGAAACTCTGAAGCTTAAATAGACTTCCAGATTGGGAGGATGTGTTGGTATATGTCATGAGGAGAGTGAGTCATGTCAGTGTATGACGCAGTGCAGCTCGAGTTGACTGCCAGAGCTACTTTGCAGGCTCCATTCCATTCTTTGCAGTAATGCAGAACATTAGTATTTTTTCCATAGTGCTTGTAAGCAATGTGCAACTCAATGCTGCTAAGGCCTCGGCCACACAGGCCTAGAGACCCGTCGGCGACCATCTGGCAACCTCCGGTCGTGAGGGAAAAATGTGTATTCCCTGACCGGTTGGTGAGGGGTTGCTGATAGTCGCTGCGTGAAATTGGTCGCAAACAGGTACATGGTGCTGCACCAAAAAGCTCCTTGTGATTACTCTGGTCACTCGCAGGTTGTCACGGTCACCAGTAATTAGCACTGAAGATGCTGACATGTCTGCAAACACTTCCAAACTACTTGTCAAGCAGTAGTGAAACTGTGAAAAGTGCAATGCTAATCAGAAACAAGGAGCGTTTGGCTACAGAGTAAAAGTTGCGCATTTTGAAATTTGTTGGTTACAGCAGTGAGGCACAACTTTTACTTTGAAGGCAAACGGTCTCTGTTTGCAGTGTGCATCACACTTTTTCAAGTTTGAATAAAACTCAGAGAGTAAATGGCGAGTGTTTGCAGACAAGTTGGCGTCTTCCATGCAAACTAATCTACTAGCGACCAAAGCAATCACAAGGAAGTTTTTGGTGCAGCACCCTCTTTGCGGCTGATTTCACGCAGCGGCGGCCAGCTACCTCCAGTAGCCACTCGCCAACCTGGACAGGGAATATACATTTTTCCCTAGTGCAGTGGTGACCAGATGGTCACCGACCGGTCTCTAGGCTATGTGACTGAGGCTTAAAGCAAGCAGTAGAGTACCACATATCAATTGCAATACACTGCAGTATTTTTGGTTTTGAGCCAATCTGAACAAGCTTCTTCCGCCTGAACCAGCCATCTCCTGCAATACTACTAAATTAACAAGCTGCTGACCAGGAGCAAGGGTCAGAGATATATAGTTAATGATGGCTGTGAAAGAGAAACAGCATTAAATGTCTAATAACATACAATCTTGAAAAATAAAAACAACACAAATAAGCTTTCACCTACAGTAGAAAATTACAAGCAGCCAGTTACAGAGCAGTGCACACACATACTGACTTGGCCAGCAGCCCACTGAAAGTATACAGTTAAGTATTCATGCTAAAATGAACTAAATACAATTTGAAAACAATTTTTCTAATAAACGCTTGCATGCATGAGTAACTGGATTATTCTACAACATACAGTAATTTATTTTTGTTTGTTTTATCCAAGTTGGTTTCTGCACTTGATAATTGAAAGCAGACAGTGAGCAAGTTCCCCACATTAACTAGCCGCCACTGCTAATTTGTGTGCAAAAATAAATCAAAATCAGCAAATCAGTTCATTTGATTTCAACCTTGACTTGTTGTCATTTAAAAAAAGTAATCTTGAGCTTTTGCAGACTGACACTATTAGTTGGCTCTGTGTACATGAAAAACACTTTCAGTAGTTTCTGTTCGGCTGAGTGATTCAGCCAAGCATGTGTGTGTGTGTGTGTGTGTGTGTGTGTGTGTGTGGTTAGGGTCTCCGACCACCATTAAACAACAAAAATGCAAGAATGAGTTACTAACTGCCAGGCCTCAGACAGTGAGGTATGTTGAAATTAGCTGCTACCATCTAAAGAGAAGAAACCTGCAAAAGCAAAGCTGACAATTTTAAAAGAGCATCCCAAAGAGCTAATTCAGCAAGCTCTGATACAAACATTTCCATAACAAATGTGAAACAATACATCATTTACATTCAAACTATATTTGAAGTACAAACTAAAAATGCTCCTAAATCTCTAAAGGGGCCTCTATCATTTTTTTAGGAAACTGAATTGTAGTCATTGTAGAGACAAAACCAGGCTGCATATATATTGTTACAGATTATATATTTTATCCAAAGTGCCCTACATTTTGACTCTCATGCACCAATTTACACACTAATAGTGCAGCAAGCTACAGTGCCATTCAAGGCATTAGCATAAACATCAGTAGGTTCTCAAGGACGCTTTGACAAGATAGAAGAAGAATACTGCAATTAGCCGCTGACCTCTACCTGCTGGCCCACAGAAAGAAACACAAAACAGTGTTCTGATGTTCTTGTTCTTATTCCCTGAACTCCGGTGATAATATTTATCAGTCTGGTTTGGACAGCCACCACCTTTTGTTCTCTGCAAGGGCTCTTTTTCAGTAATGTATTTATTAGGTTTTTAATAAAAACAAACACATGAACAACAAAAACAAAACAAGCATAATGAACAAGAAACCGTTTCTCCCAATGCACACTTGAAAATCCACATCCAAAAAGCAAAATGTGCACATTCAAATAAAGAAGGCAAATTTTCATCAATTCAAAATCACAAGAAAAAGAAGAAAACTGCATGGTGTACTCCAAACGACTGGCTCTCGGCAAGATCCAGATCTTTCACTTTTTTCAAAAAGGGTCCCCAGACTTTTACAAACTATTTTTGTTTTTCTTTCAGGACATATGTTATTTTTTTCTAGTGGAAGGTTTGAGATAATTTGTCTTATCCAGCGTGTAATATTTGATCAGTAAGTTTGGGTCTGAAGGAATTTCCCTTGATATAATCTTTTCACATATCAGTCTGACCTCTTTCCAAATTGGTTTAATCTTTCTACATGACCACACTATTAAATTATGTCGAAGTGCTTTTACAAAACTTATTACTTTTTGTCACAGCAAACAAGACTGGTAGACTCAAAAGTATACAGAAATTCAGTCCAAATGTTCAAGTGGTTTATTGACAAAGAACCACTAGGAGTCTTAGAACAGGGGATAAACCCAGCAAACATGCCCTGTGGGGCCCCGGTACTGGCCTGAAACGTGGGGCCAATGCATGGAGCTCAAAGTGTGGGCTGAGTGAAGGCTGCCCACACTAAGCAGAGAGGGCCCACAGTATGCCCACAGGCTACAATGCTATAAGGCTATAATGCTAGAGCAATGCTGCTCATCGATGAGCAGTCAGGCTTATAGCATTGTAGCCTTCATTTCTACCCGTACATGTTTCTACAGTAGAACTTCTATAGCGATCGCTTTGAAGTTCTCTTTGGGCTGGTTTTCAGCTTTGCTGTTGGCTTTATGTTAAAACTTAAACAATGAAAGAAAGAACAAATTACTTTCTCCAGGAAATATTTAAGTACCATTATGCACTACTTTTTAATAAAGTATCAACTAATATGTAATATATTACTTTTTTTGAGTAAAGACCCCAGCACTGTTGATGGTCAGGGTTTTCAGTAGGTACGTTGCAGATTTACTTCCTTTAAAACTGTGACGGTACCTCACTGACCACTGACAGGTTGAACAAAATCCAAGATACAAGCTACAACCTTTAAGTTTTCTCATGTAATTAGTTTACTGTTAACATTCACCCTCATTTAGATATATAAAACAGCCTGAAACCATCTGCACAACAGAAGAACAGAAAGAAGAAAGAAAACGTAAGCGCAAGGCAAATATTATGCCTTAACACCATTTAAGAGAAGTTGCTCAGCTGAAATGTGTCCACTTATGTTCACTAATTATGGTGGGCTAAATCATTCACTGCTCTCTCTCTCTCTCTCTCCTGAAGTCTGAAGCAGTGAGAGCCCCACCTAGGTCTAACACACAGAGCTGCTCTGACTTTGACGCACAGCACGTGGTACTACAGGTGGATAGTGCTCCGTTAACCCCCCAGCAACGCTGGGTCAAACAACGTTTCTGGTGGAAATCCAGCTTTGCAGTGCTGATTCTTGTTTCTACAATCAATTATTAATTTTAACAATCAAATGTCTCCGTTATTTTCCTATTTAATTATATAATCTAATTTAGAATATTTCAAAGGGAATAGTTGATAGCCCTACTCTCTATATACATGTATCTCGTCTGGACAGATTAATCAAAACATGAAAACAAATTAATCAAAAGATCCACACCAATTGTTGAACAAATTGTCTGCCATGCACATACATGACTTGCTCAGTGTAGTAAAATGTGGCCTCTATACATGCATGCATGTCAGCTGAAATCTAAACCTTCTTAGTGTGAGGAACCAGTGGTAAACATTTACCATTTTGCCACCCCAATTTCAGATTTTATTCATTTCTAATTACACAGCACCACTAAAACCATATTTTTCGACTGACACAATGTGCAGCTTACCCCATCACAACTATATGTAAAGGATTTTACAGTTACACCACTTTTGCCAAGGAACATGTCCTGGAGAGTTTGTAAATTCTATTCTATAAAATAAAAAGTCATTAAAAAGCCAGGATTTCCAAGGTGCCTGTCCCACAACAAACTGATTGTCTGATTGTTGATGTACAGTGCTTAACAAATTTATTAGACCTGTCATAAAAATGAGAAAACACAAATGTTTTAAAAATCTGTCAAAAACCTGTTTAAAAATAAAAATTATATAATTATTTATTGGGCAAATAACAAACTGAAACAACTAAATAGTCCATATTCACACATAATAACCCAAAAACTTTAATATTTTGTATGGCCTCCTGATAACACCTTGCATTCTTGCTGACATTGTTTTTATGTGTTGTTCAACAGTCTCTTTTGTTATTGAGCTCCAAATAGTTTCTAGCTGTTCCCAGAGACTTGGTTTGGGTGAAACTTTTGTGCGATCTATCTTTGAAGCCACTAAATCCCAAATCTGTTCAATAGGATTCAAGTCCAGACTTTGAGTTGGCCAGTCCATCAGTTCCAGTACTCCAGAATCCTTTTTCTTGGTCAAATAGTC
>VUQI01062509.1:45357-76336 GCA_015106735.1 Paratilapia polleni | reverse complement strand
TTTCCCTTTAAATGGTGCCACATTTGTAAGGAAAATGCATTTGGGGGTTGAGCAGCAGAGTTGAATATGTGGGTTGCGCCCATGAAGAACTTGCCAAATCTTCTCTGCCAATGCCAAACAGCTTATTCTGCTATTGACTCTTGTTTGGTGTCGTTTATTGGATTGGATGATTGAAGAAACAAGACATATTGGCAATTCAACAATTTATTCATTTAACAAACAGGGGTCTCAGTAGCATGTGGAAGAACCATACACAGCCACAACAGCCTGGCACCTCCTCCTCATGCTGGTCACCAGCTTGAAGTTGCCCTATGGCACGGGCCCTATCCAGATCAGATCCATGCTCACAGGTGCTGCTAATCAGGCACCAATCAGGCACCTGATTGTCAGCTCCTGGGGTACCAGAAGCTCAAAACAAGAGTCAATAGCAGAATAAGCTGTTTGGCATTGGCAGAGAACCATTTCTTCATGGTTCTTCAAGTTCTTCAACCCACATACTCAACTCAGCCCACAAATACATTTTCCCTACAAATGTAGCTCCATTTAAAGGGAAATAAACAGGCTTTCCAACAGTATGAGATTTATTGCCAAGAAGCATTGTTACAACAAAGAAATAATCGACCAAACACAAATTTCCTTACTTTTTGTGCTAAGTTTATAAATGTGCTCAAAGCACACCTTGCAAAGTGTGAGCACATAAAAAAAATAAAATAAATTAAAAATAAATAATAATAATAATAATAAATCAGTATTTAGTACTCTATATTTGTGATTCTTATTTATTTATTTATCTCCCCGATGACCAGGTAGTTTGCCAGAGGCCTGTACTATGAAACAGGATTTAGTCTTATCCAGGTAACTTTGGGGTTAACATAACCTGCTCTGGAGCATGTTTTGTTCTAGATTAGAGATTAACAGAAATCACCACCTACTGACCAATCAAGTCTCCGGAAAATAGTGTCACCATCCCTGGAAGATCCCTCAGACCTCTACGCGGAGAGCAGGAGGGTCTAAAGGTTTTTAATAGATTCTAAAGTCTTTGTGTTTCCTGAATGACATCAGTGATAAATATCGATTCTCAGATGCAACTTTAGTCCTTTATTTTATTATTTATTAATTTATTTTTTACCTTTTGTCAGCAAAAAATTTTACAACAGTTTTGTTGTTCTATAAGCATTAATATATAAATCAGGAGACCTATTTGTACTTGTGGACTTTATATCAGTCGCACATAGACTAAGCCTACATTTGAATTCTGTTTTTGTATTAATTCCTTACTTGCTCTCAGACCATTAAACACCATCCGGGCTGCAGCTAAAATAATAACAAACTAAACAGGTCTCATGCAAATGTAAACATTAAGTTAACTGAATACTCATTTATAACACATGTCTTAATGATAAAATTGTGATATTGATAAGTCTGTTAACTCACACTTTGCTGGCTTTTCTTCCTCCCTTCAAATAGGCTAAACTTTATTAATATAGCAGCTCTCTTCCAGTCTTACTGACCAAAACGTTTAAATTGCTCACATATTCATGCTGATTTATCTTCAGCAGCTGTGTTAATTTCAGTCTGTATTATGTGTGTAACCTCTTCATGTTTTTCTAATATCATAGTTTACTCTTCCTTTGTAAAATCCACTGCTCAGCTGCCGGTACACTAATCAGTGTGATTGGTCAGATGTTGCCAACACCACTCCTTTCATGTGAACACGCTCGTACCTAGATTGGGAAATGCTGGGTTAACTTAGTGAGTTGATAACCAGCTTCTTGTGACCACTTATCCTGATCGCCAATGTTAGGGTAAGTGAATCCAGATAACGGAAAGATACCCTCGGTATGCTGAACTCGCTTTATAGTACAGGGCCCAGGTAAGTAGTCTGAACTGTAAACCACAAACATTTTGCTCACTAGCATGTTTTCAAATCCTCTTTGAATGCCCGGTTGACTTCTTTTCATCATCACATTTACCATTTCTTGGTGGGTTTTTGGAGGGAAATTGATGAAGCATGATTTGCTGGCGTGTCAGATGGATGGTGCAGGAAATGGATGACTTGCTTTGATTAAAGCATGCTGCTTGGCTGGCTTTGCACATCATAATCTAAGAATGGATTACACTGCAGTAATGTGGGTCACAATATTTAGCAACAGCAGAGGCTAAACCACTGCAGTGCATGTGCATATAGAAGATTACAATGAGATGCAGCTCTACATTGTGTGATTAAATTGTGGGATGTATACAGAAACTCACCACTGCCCATTAAAAGGTGATTTTCCCTGTCCAGCGGTCCATATCAATCCTTTGCTTCAGCCTCTGAACGTAAAGGTGAGAGTGATGATTGCTGTGCCGTGAGCATATGTCTGTGTACATGCACACATTCCAGTGCATGTGATTGAGTGTGCCGAGTTATTGACCTCTAGCGAGGGAGGAGCATTAATGTCCAGTGTGCCGTGAAAGCGGCCTACACCCCATGTCCAAGGTGACTGGTACTGCCCCGTCCCATGGCACACTTCTGCCTCTGATGGATTGACTGGGCCTTGGAGAAGGACCTCTAGTTTACTGTGTCTTTTTTTACTGTGTATGTGAGTGTGGAGAAACACCAAACTTATAATAGTCTGCAGAAGTTTTGTTTTGGCTATCTCTCCATCACTTGTAAAGCCATTGTTCTCTTGGTAACTCCGATGAAACATTTATCAAGACTGGGACTCTCCCTCCATGCCTCATGCTAATGAATCCCTGTACACTTTCTACTCTGTAATGATCCTCAGGAAATGCTCCCCTCTTGTCTCCCTGTTATCAGTATCTCCCATGCTCCTTTCATTTAAACATATAACTGAAATGTGCCTGCAACATTTTCTTCCCATCATGTTCTCCTTATCTCTCTCTTCTTTTCTTTTCTTTCTTCTTCTTTTTTTTTCTACTGTACACTCCCCTGCTTGTGATTGAATGGATGAGCTGAACACCCGGAGGATGGTGCTAAACTCCCACACAACACTATATTGTACATGCCAGTTCCATTTATGGGATGAGCAATAGATTTCCCCTCACCATATATGGAGGCAGGAATGTACAAATCCCTAACAACTTGTCTAAGTTGGAGATTTGATTATAGGCTGACATTTGCAACTTTGCCAGGAGACATATAATGACAGCTTTGGTTGTCAACAATTGTGACAGAAGAATTCCAGCAACGACTGGCTGAGGACAGAATATGTATTCATTTGATGATATACCTTTACTTTCTACATTGTTTATGCTCATCATTGCTGCTTATGCAGGCTAATTAACCCGCTGAAGGAAAAAAAATGTACTAAACATGAGACAACTTATCGATGGTACATTTTGCAAGCGCAAATGCAAAATTTACATGTATTCTCTTAGAAGACCCTTTTGGTGCTAAGATGAGGTGAAAATTAAAATATGAAGACAGGTAGCTATTTGTGAAACAGGATGCAAGTGGCTCATACTACAGTAAACTCTGGAATAAACAATATATTTATTTTTCAACACACTTCTGTTATACAAAAAAAGATTGATTGGCTCATTTAAAAGAAATAACTCAAGTGACATAATGCAGACAACAGTTTATAATGTAACCTCTGACTAAGATTATATAGTCTCAAAGTGTCAAAGAGTGTTGACTTCCTTTTTTTTTTCTGTCTATAACCTCATATATACTGTACACTGTGTAAATAGGCAGCCTGTTCTGTCTCATAACCCCACATCATACCCCACATTGATGATGCAGCACTGAGGTTGAGGCTTTATTTGTGAAGAAAAAGTTTTGTATCTTGTGTCAGAGTATCTTGTATCAAAGTATCTTTCTCTGAAGGGGGTCACTGTTGTTTCTGTCCAGTTCCTGTATAGTGGTATTTTTATGTCTTAGCCCATCTTTTTTTTTTTTTGGATTTGTGTGCCATGGATGTCAGAGCAACTGGTGTTTGTGTCTTCCCAGATTTTGGTAAAGCATAGAAATTATTCAACAGGCAACCTGCTGGATAAGCTTCACAATCTTGGCTTGCTGTGGGGACCGTGCCTCAGGTCCTCAACGTCACCTGATGCTGGTGGCTGGGGAAGATGGTGTTGTAATTGGTGTGCCAGAAACTGAAAATGCAACTAGAGTGTGGACAGTGCTACATTTTTTTTTTTTTTTTTAATGAATGCAGGCCAGAAACTACAGTGGCATGTTACCTTGTAGCGCAAACTGACAGTATGATATGGGCAGTGTTGAATGTAATGCGTTACTTTGTAACTTGTTACTGTAATAACATCACATTTTTCTATAAAGCAGTAATGTAACTCATTACTGTACTAAATTCAGTACACAAATTACAGTTGTCATTATGTCATTATTTGCATTACACACGTTCTTCAATTATCTGAACAACGGGTGGATAGAAAGCAAAAAAAACAGCATGCCTCTTCAGTTCATGAGCAGGGAGAAGGAAAATGGTGGAGCGGTCTACAAATTTTGTGGAGTGGAGAGATGAACATTGCTTTTATTTTTATTGCATGAAAGGAAAGGAGCATGATGCTAAATTGTAAACTGCATCCAGGACAGAAACAACTGCATTATACTGCTAACAAAACATCAGCTGTTTGCAAGCATCTGTACACACAACATGCTAACACAAATCTAGCCAAGAACCTAGAGTGATTTAAAGTTGAGTGTATATTGACCACAGCCCACCAACCAGTGCCTGATCTTCAACAGGTAAAAAAAAAAAAAAAGCAGAGATGAGCAGTTTGGCTTGTAGCACTGTAGCCTCCATTATTACCTGTACATGTTTCTACAGTGGCATCACAGTGGCGATTTCTTTGAAGTCTCTTTGGGCTGGTTTTTCAACTTTACTTTGTGTTGTCAGGTTTGTGTCCATACTTAAACACTAAAAGAAAGACTGCATTGGATGTAAGACCAGTTAGTTACTTTATGTGACTAGCTCAATTAGCTTATCATCAAGCTACAAAACAGGCATAGGTTGAACAATTAAAAAAGATATCTTGTAGGCAATGACAACACAATTGTACTTAAAAACATTTTAAAGAGTGTCACTATATGGTTTTGCTATGTGTTATACTTACACTTACTTATACCTAAGTAAAACAAGCTATAACATAAACTGTAGGCTAATGCCACACATGAATTTTATAACACAATGGCATTAACTTGACCAGAACGTAAGAGTTTCAGCAGTAAACAAAACCTTTTAAATTATATAAAATAACCAGCTTTTTCTTTCATAACAACTTTCTTAGAATCTTTCTCAACCAGCATGCTGTAGTTACCTGGAATAGTTCCAGCATCCTTGAAGAAGTTCCTGCATATTGTCAGCACTTGTTTGCTGCCTTTTGTTAACAATGTGGTCTAACTTTTCTTAACTCTGTGGTCTAACTTATCCCAGATCAGGCTAAGGTTAGGTTATTGTGGAGGAAAGGTCATCTGATGCAAGATAATACTCCTTGGTGAAATGGGCTTTACATAGACTGAGGTGTGATTGTGTTATTGTCCTGCTAGAAAACAAATGATGTCCCCATTAAACACAAACCATATCTCATAGCATGACACTGGGAAATGTAAAAAATTCCCCAGAGCACTCCAACACCACCCTCACACCTACTCTTCTATGCTTGGATGAGTGAAAACCACACATTGACTCCATTTGTTCACCCTCTGCGTCTCACAAAGAAACAGCAGTTTGAACTCAAAATTTCAAGTTTCACCCAGCAATTCTCATCTCTTCTTTTCCTGCTCTCTCTCAGTAGTGATTTCTTTGCAGCAATTCAACCATGAAGGCCTGGTTTACACAGTCCCCTTCAAACATTTAATGTTAAAATGTGTCTGGTACTTGAACTCTGGGAAGTACTCATGTGGGTTCTAATCTGAGGTGACATCCTTTGGTGAATTCTGAACTTATCCTCTGCAGCAGCGGCAACTTTTAGTCATGGCCAGAGTACACATAATAGATATAATAACAGCTGATAGTTTTGGAACTGCACGTGAATGATTCACAGATTTTTGGACTCGTATACATGCATATCTTAAAATCTTGTTTTTTTATTTAGCTGAATGGTCCTTGCCAAAATCTGGATTAATACAGTTGTTAAGTAGGAATAGTTCCCAAGACAATATCAACTGCCACATCACAAAAACTGATCAGAAATGAGGGATGGAATGAGCCCAGTCCCCTGAGACCTCAACCTGCAGCCCACATAGGACTCAGAGTATCTGCTGCCAACATCTCATCACAATGTATTTTTTTTCTTCCTAAGCAAGAGATGTAGCTTCAGTAATCTAAATTTCCATAGATAAATAAACCCTTCAAACTCACATTAGTAGTTGTGCATGTGTAGATGCTTTTTAAAAAAAAAAAAATGTAAACATTGCGACTTCTTTATTTCTCACTGTATAGCTTCCCATCAGTGCTGACTGATAAGCTGCTTTGACCCTGTATGTCTACATGTCCCTGCAGTCGATGGAGATGATGATCGATGTTTCAAGTGACATTTCTCAGCTAATAACCTCTTATCCTATTGATTCTCTGCCCAGATATCCTGCTCTGCTCTCTTTCAACAAATGGATTTTATCCCCAGCTGTCCTTCTCCCTACCCATCTTCTTTTCTCATGTTTCTGTTTCATAGAATATCTAAATCAGAAATTCAGAAATCATTTCCTCTTAATAATCCATGCAGAGCAAACCTTATCCTAAACTCAATGACAAATTAAGACCAAATAGTAAATTTTTTAGAATGTCACACATTAAAGTTACCCTGTAGTTTACTGTAGTGCAGTTATAGTACATAAAGAGTCAGAAAAGATACGTTATTGAAAAAGAACCATGACAAAATCCAGTCAAGAGTTACTGGAGTCTTTGAGGAGCTTCTCAAAGGAAATGATGTTTCTGCACACCCATATCACAAAGGCAATCACTTCATACTCACTCAAATCTTAATTAAAAAGTGTGGGCCTAAAGAGACTGCTGTATGTGCTGCCAACTTTCATTTGCTTGTGAAAACCTGCAGCTTTTTTATAGTGTCCTGTAATCTAGTTATTGCCCTTGTTCATTTTTTGTATTCATATATGTATACAAAAAATACATAAATAGTATGTATTTATGTAGTATGTTTAAGCAATATTGGCCAAAAGGCCTTTACTAGAAGATTGGTAAAGGTACTTTACTTGTTTACTAATGGAAGAGAGGGGTGGCAACTATGGTTCTTCTAAATGTCTGTTCATCCATCCACTTTGTATCTGACAGAAAATTGAACAAAGAATGGTTTGATTATCTGTCCACTGGTCTCTGTGCAAATGTTGATTACAGCTATCCAGACAAAACAAGCCGGAAGCCTGACAGACTATCATTTAGTCATTCCAGTTACTTCCATGATTAATTACCCTTTGGACACTATAATGCTGAATAAGAATGTATATAAACAACCAGTCCAAACGACCACTTCAGGCACTTGCATTTAACTTGACAGTCCATACATGGCCATAAAGTATAGAAATATAAAAACTCACTATAGACTTTGGACATTTATGTTCCTGCATTATTTTGCCAAAGGGGATTACAGATGCTAATGACATTAGTCAATAAAACTGCTTTATGGAGAGAAACATTTACAACATTTAGAAATACTGGGAGTAAAGCATCAAGCTCAAATAAATATATGTTTATATATGCATGTTTTTTAAATAAACGAATAGGTACATTCACATATCTATCTATCTATCTATGTTATTATTATTTTAATAATAATAAATATTATTAATTACACATTATTATTATTTATTAATAACATTCAGATAAAAAAACACATATAAGTAGAATTTATTTTGTACAAAGTAAAAAGGAAAACTATTTCAGAAGCACTGAATCTACATAAATGTCATATACATTAACCCTTTCAGATGATACAAGTATCCTTCATATTGTCAAATTCATTTCATTGGTCCGTCAAGTGGCATTTATTATTCGTTTATCTGGGAAGCTAAAGCTTTTCATTCTAACTTATTCAAGCAAGTGCAAAATGAATGAATCATTTCACTGCTCATCCTGCAAACAGCATTTATAAGATACAATAAACAATTAAATAGATCTTACACTAAACCAAACTAAATAACTGATTAACTGACTAATAGCTTTAGTGTGAGGTGAACTCAAGAAAAAAAAAAGTGCCACAGCATTTCAAATTGCTCTTGTGATTGCCTCTCACAAATGGAGAAAAAACTGACTGACAGTCAGGGGTAGCACTAAGTGTTCTGTTTTTGTCTTTCCTGGTGAGCTGTGAATCTTCATTTAGTAAATTTCCCAAGCCAGAAAACTGGCACACCATTTCCATGCCGCTGTCAATCAATGACACTGTGTACTGCTGCAGAATAATTTAAAGGGGGAAAAAAAGTCATTTTCAGTGAAATCTGTGATGAGGATTTTTCCATATAATTGTTTTTTGTTTTTTTTAAATAACACAATCCATGTGCTAAGCATATTTTCAGTTCTTTCATTCATCATATATTTTTTTAGAAATAGTAAATATAGTTGCAAATGCATGATGTGGAGGCCTTTGAGCAACTGTCTGCTGTGCTGTCATCCAAAGACCCAACCGACCTGCTGCGTTCTACCTCCTTCAATGACATGTTACACTGCATGGGCTTAAGACTGTACCATTTTTATCTCTCATGCATTTTCTATTTCCAGTTTGCTTCTGGATGTACGCACATGGGTCTGCCTCCTGGCCCTGTTAAAGATGGTAATGGGACATTTTTCCCATCAGCTTAAAGAGCATGCAAGAAGAAGAGTAAGGTATACAGTTTGCACAGATAGAGAAGACAAAGGCAGATAGAGATTTAAAGAGAGGACTGGGTGAAATGGAGAAGTTAAACTTAAAATTAGTTCAGATGGGAATAATTTTGTCAGCAGAAAGTTTGAGGCTTCTACCAATGTAAGCTGACACCTGGGATCTTCCTGAGGGAGCTTTGTAATATTTGTGATTTAATTACCAGCCAATCACATGAAAAAAACAACTGACAGAGGAGTATGTCTAAAAACTTTGATCAGGTAAGTCTGCTTTATTAGTATGCTTTTTCTAAGTGTTTTAATTCCCAAAATGAAGTATTTGAAGCTAAGATTGGAATACAAAACAGATCTTAATAACTAAACCTTTTTTTAAATTTTATTTTATTTATTTCTTGTGGGCTCTTCCTGAGGTTTCATCAAATACAGTGATTTGGCATGTTTGAAATGTGGACATTTTTCAGTTACCTTGGTAGTTGGTTGGTTGATGGGTGGGCAGAGGTTGAAACACGGTGATTAAAGTGCCATTTTTAATGTTTTACCACTCAGGGTATTGCAGTTATTTGTAAAGCTTCTCTTAAATATTTCCTTCCTGTAGACTTTTAAGCACCAGTTACAGTTTTGTCATAACAGTACAACATTTTCTCATCAAGTACAATGAGGAAAATCATAATGTGCCCATCAAATGTGACCCATTGTGACAGCAGCCTGAAATTTGATGAATTTTCCTAAAGTGACCCAAAATAGATAAAAATGAAAATATTTTATAACTTTTTATGATTGTACAGGTGCTACAATTTCTTTGTACATTGAGGCCGTTAAGAGTCATATTTGACATGAATCTATTCAGATGGATTTTAGATCCAACAGTGTGGGTCAAATCAAAGAAAATGGTGGTTTTAGGGGATCTTGAAACTGTGAAACTGTACATGACATGTCTGTGTGTATTTTTTATGGGACAGTGGTGACAGAGTTCAAGGGGGATCTTGACACTGTCACAAGAACTGCCTGTGTTCCTGCCACATTTGCCCAGGTTCCCACGGAGACAGGTACCTGCTCGTCTTTGAAACAGTGAAGAGTGAAACAGGATAGGAGTGATCATACATGGTCCACAAAAGGAATAGAGGTCATACAGTGGTCAGAGGGTCCCTTGACACAAACATGAGATCTGCACCTGCAATCTAACTAAATAAGGCAAAAATAAATAAATTAGAATCTATTTCTCCTGAGCTAACTGAGATTAAAACAGAGATCAAAAGAGGGGTTGGGGGGTCATAAGATTATAAAGGCACCTGTGCTGCCATTTCAGTGAATGTGGAAAACACATATGCAAGTTCCACACATGTAAGGCTTCCTAACACTAATTTGAATGCATAGACTAGTTTGCAATAAGCGTTTTTAAGTGTTAATTAATGCTGAATTAATATTGATAATTACAGATGGTAGTACAGCAGTGAGGACAGTGTTTAACAGTTGTAATGAATATACATGGTTATATAATAAATCCCAGCAGTTCCAGAATGTCCTTGCCATTTTCACTTTCAATAAATTATATTTAAATCATTATAGCTGTTGTGTGTTCACGTCTTAGGTAGAACAGGGCATGATACCATGTGATAGTAGAGGTTTTTCTCCAAAAATGAGTGTTGTGAGAACCTGAAAAAAAGAAGAAACAAAATCTCCCTGCTCTCTGAAATATTAATTAAGAATTAATCATCAATTTTTTAATGTCAGATAGGCTATTTATACATTCTAAATAAATCTGCAATAAATTTGGTATACACTTATTATGAGGCAATTCTTGGCCTTGGTCAAAATTAACCCAGACCATACTGTGAAGGCATGAAACATGAACTTTATGTAAGGGTTGAGTGTTCTGTGGTGTGGAAAATGGTACCATAGGCAATTAAAATGTTGTGTTAGATAGCAGATATAATGCATATAATTAACATATGCATGTAAAAAACACAAAGGCAATAAGACAAATGAGTGCAGATGAAAAAAGTGTCAAGCAAATGAAGCAAGTTCAAAAATGTTTTGAAATATTACATGCTATGTATTTGTGCTTAATTTATAATTAAGCTATTAATCTGAATAACAAAGCAGGGGAATCTGGAATTTAGCCTTGCAAGCTTTTCATTGCAGAGCTGTGAAACACTGGAAGCATACTTTGTCAGTTAGTGCACGTAAGTGGACGTGATTATGACATATTTCTCCATAGCATGATTTGTTTAAATAACTGTCACCACCCCCACCATTCACAAACATAGCTGTCCAGTTTCATATTCTACACTGTTGCACAGAACATCAAAAGTAGCTCTTCCATCATTCATCTTGTGTTTAGCACAAAATAAATTTCTATGTGCAATCAAAAATTCATTGTTTACTCTTTTTTTGTCAGCAGGGGAAAGAAGGGAGAAAGGCAGAGACATGAAAAAATGTAATCCAGGAGTCAGACAGGGAAAACAAAAAAGAGAAACAAAGAAAACGGGCGCTGAAACAGGAAGGCGGAGGAGATGACAGAGGAAAGGAGAGCTTGCACAAAATGAAACCAAACATTCCGTCTTCTGTTTCCTCAAGCGACTCTTGCCTCTGCTTCCATTAACCTCCACGATGACAAGAAGAAAACAAACGGATACTCCCCTCCTCCATCCCCTGCACCCAGTGGTGCATGTGCTGCCGAGGTGGGGAACGGATCACAGGCGACACAGATTAGGAGTCAACAGGGTTCCCTTCATCTGGCTGGATGCAGCTGGAGGGCCGATTAGACAACCCAAGCGTGGGTGAGGAAGGGGACGCTCGATGGTATCACCGCCTCTCAAACTTAACTTTCTCGCTGGGAACTCTGCAGACTACCGTGAAATTGATCAAGCTCCCTGAAAAGATGTTGCAGTATGTGTGAGTGACATGTCTAAGGAGAGAATGAAGTTAAGCACTGTATGTAGATGCCTGCAGGTCATGAAGAACCTTTGACTGCCTGTCATTTATCACATTCTATTAACAAGGTGAAATCAGTTAAGTTAGTCCTTTTTCTATGCATGTTTTTTTTTTCTTTTTTTTTTGGTTCAAAATCTTAAATTTCAAAAATAGATTTGCTTTTGCACATTAACTTTTTTTCAGAACACAGAACTATTCGACAATAAAACTTTATTTTTGTGAACAGTTGCATTTGAGATTCATGATGGATTACATATACTTTAGGTTCATCTACAAAAAAGTGCCACAATGCATTTTCTCAAAACAGTTGTTGAATATCACAGCACATTAAAAAACAGTGGTGAAATTGACAGGAAATACTAAACCTACTAGACTTACAACAGCCTTATAAGCAATAAAAATAATAGGAAAAACAGATTGGGTAAAATATTTAGTCAAAGCAATTTCAGTCAAATGAAACTATAAAACCAACCTGTCTGATTCCAAAGGGAATTTAGGTATGAGGATAAATAGTGGGAAATATTCTCTTCATGGCCTCTTCCATTACTTCCATTATCTTTTAAGATCATTTGCAATGTTTGCATACAAACAAAGCAGAAATGACTTTTCTTTTGGGCTGGGGTAGCCAAACCTAGTTTGGCTAGCAATGTTATTGTGGTCAAGGTTTTTGTGTAGAAAATGGCTTCTGCTATGGCTACTACTTCTGCTACTGCCAGTTACAACACCAAAAATAGTGACTCTGGCTAAGAAAACACTAAAACTATGAGATTAGACTAGATTAAGATACACACTGTGGTTCCATCCAATATATCAAATGTGCATAATACATATAGTGCTTAACAAATTTATGCCAACCAGCTGTCAAAAAATGAGAAAGACCATCCAGCAACATGAAGTGCTTTAATTCGGCCTCTTTCCATTACAGAAACATAAAAAAATGATTTTGGTAATTACCCACACTGTTAATTTAGGGCAGCTGTGGCATAAACGTTACACTGGGTGGTGGTCTAATAAATTTGTTAAGCACTGTACTGTAGGTATAGTAAACTGCTGGAATTCACCACAACATATCCAACACTGTCATGTTGATCCAAAACATTGCACAGAAGCTTCCCTGATAAGTAGGACCCTTAAGTCCCTTAAGTCTTATTACTATCAGGCTTTGGGCTACATATGTTGCTTTGATAGGGCCCTTCACTGTCATGTTATAATAATAAGAATAAAAAAAAAAATACATGAATAAGAAATAAATTATTTATCCCAAAGGTTGGGAAATTAACATGTTATAGCAACCAAAACATGAAAAACAGCTTAGCTCAATAAAATAAATACAATATCACAGAAAAAAACACTAATGAAGGAGCTCAATTAGTGAATCAATAAATCAAAATATGAATACAATAATAAGCTTAAATCTAGAATAAATGCAGGTATTGTGATATGAGGTTGTAAAGATTTTTTGTATCTATATTTTTGGCAGCGGAGCTGAAACAGATGTTAGAGAAAGTGTTCAGCTGCATGTCCAGTAAGTGGTGCAGAAATGCAGAATCCATTAATGATCACCATAGCCACAGTCATTCAGATGACCTCCACATCAGCTGATTGAGGAATCCAAACAGTGTATTGAGTCAAACTGGATTTAAACGGCAGTGATGAGTTCCCTCAGCGAGTAAAATGGATGCATTCCAAAAGCTATTGAAATGTTCCTTTGCAATAACATTTCTGGGATTACACCACTTTTCAATCACAACTAGTGCACTCCACATTTCATCTAACCTCTCAGAAGAATGTCCTTGTCCGCATAAAAATCCGGAGCCCAGGAATGGTCACACTGTGGTCAGGTAAGTGTGAGTTCTGCAATGCTCCACGAAGCACATCAAACTACACTCACCATGTTCCCTCTGGGTTTAATCAGCTTGCCGAGCCAATCCATATGATTGTCCAAACACATCACGTTCCCCATGATGATTGCTGGAGCAGCTCCGGCACTGAAACCTCTGTAGCGCCTCCTGGATTACAGGCCACACTCTGGGCAGTAAAACTGTCAGTTTAAGATTCTCCATTGCTGAGACTGTAATGTGAAGAAAAAAACACTAGTAGACTTGTAAAACTTGACTGAACAAAACTTGCAAAACAAAAAACAAACACACACACAAAAAAAATAGCCATTTCACCTTTACATGAATCACAGTGAGCAAGGGAAAAAAAATCAACATTATAGGATGATAAAGTCATTGAAATAAAATGTAAAAAATAAACAACAACCTGCTGTAACAGGCTGCCAGCACAGCCTCACGACCTCTCTTCTTTAAGTGGCATTACCCAGACTGCAGACATCAGCCTTTTTGAGAGAAATGAAATAATAGTAATCATTTCCTCTGGTTTGCTGTAAACACAATGAGGAATGGCTACCCTTCCTCAAAGATATTCTCATCCTAAATTGCTCAAATTAAAGGGGAAAAAAAAGGTATTTGGAGACATCACTATCCCAAAAAAAAAGAGTTAATTGGATTTGTGCCAAGGTCTGGGTCTGGGATTGCTCCGGGACTGTTTTAAAGCAGACACAGGACTTCCTTGTCTTTTGCTCTATTTCTGTTCTGCTCCAACAAATGTACTTTTTCACTGACTGTGACCTCCACTCTTTCCAGTCACTCATTCGTTATCTGCGTCAGACTGACTTTTTAATGAATACATATCTAAAGTGACCTGACAGACACACTTTGTGTTGACTGGCACTTTGACTTTCAAATGCAAGATACAGTTGTTTGCTCTAAATTTACATTTCTTTTTAACCATTTATCATTTTTCAACAGCAAAAGCAAAAAGGTATCATACTGAAGACCACTGCCATTGCAGCTGAGAGAATCATCATCAGTTCATTTCAGCCCCATCTTTGATGAAAGATCTCATCTGAGACCTGCAAAAATAAATATAAATAAATGAATAAAGACTGACCTTAACCTCAGTA
The DNA here is from genome assembly GCA_015106735.1 of Paratilapia polleni. Lineage (NCBI taxonomy): Eukaryota > Metazoa > Chordata > Actinopteri > Cichliformes > Cichlidae > Paratilapia > Paratilapia polleni. The sequence continues at coordinate 61,636 of VUQI01062509.1, read as the reverse complement.
GATATAAAACAGCCACAATGCTTTTTTTCTATGATCTTGGTGAAAAAATGACCCAAACATTAAACATGCATAATTAAAAATTAATTTTAAAAAGCATCTTTTTTTTTTCATTTTAATTTGTCATCCAGGTTTCCACTCAAAAAATAATCAACCAGAAAAGATGACAAGAGTAGTATTTGATAGAGACAAGACAAGAGTAGAGATTGATAGCTCCATGCTGTGTTAGAGAACATTTGCATCATAATGTTTCTGGTTCGCGTTGGCGGAACAAATGGGCACCGAAATCCTCTGTACAGCACAACTCCTCTCCTCAGCACCATTTAGTAGCCCAATAAAGGGATAATAATCCATCACTGAACTGTCAGTCACAGGTACTTTTATGTTTTCTGTGGCTTGTTTATATTGTCAGATGATGCGTTATCATCTCACAATATGTTAGGCATTCAGCAACCTCGAGAGAATACTGTATCTACAAAAAGGCTGATAACAAAAAGGGTTATGTAAGTAAGGACTGAAATTAGTGTGTTACTCACTAAAGCAAAGGAAAATGCATCTGCATTACAAGTATATTGACACTAAGAGTGATACTTGATACAATTATGTTAATTTGTTTTAAATCACAGACACAAAGAAGAAAAAGGCTTCATGGTTAGAATATGTTCATGAAAATGAACATATGAAATGGAAAGGACCTCTTGGTGTCACATTCATGCACTGGGTAGCCTTAAGCTCAATTTTTAAAGATTCATGTTGTGAAGTGGCACATTTGAATCAAAACCACAATCCTTTCTTAGTTTATAGTGTCTAAACCTAACCAGTGAATGAAAGTGAAAGCAAAAAAAAACAACCTGTGCAAATAAAACTGATCAGTAAGTGAAAACAAAAGAAACAAAGTCTGAATTAGAATACAGACCACGTCTTCTGGTTAGCAAACTTGTGACTTGCCGTTAGCTAACTTTTCTGTTGCTGCACTCTTATTGGCAGATTATTCTCTTATTATTCTGAAGATGAGTCATTTCAAATGATGGTCAACTTATTCATTCAAACCTGGATTGGCAGACAAGTAGTGGAATTAAATCAGAGTGTAAAGACAAAGCATGGAGGCAGAGGCACAAAGCCAAAAGTACCATCCTAAAAGATAATGAATCTCTGGAAACTGGTGGTATACCCAGAGTAACTATGGCAGTTATTGCCCTCCACAGCCAACTGAAGTGAAAACCTTTGATACAGTGAGTGGGACCTGCTGATGTCAGACTTCAAAAGTGTAGATGTTCCTGTGGATGTGAATGATTGCAGTTGTACGTTTAACAAGGACATTGTGAGCATCTCTTAATGGAGTCACTTGAAACAATAGCAATTAAAACTCTGGTTATACACTTATCTTGCCCCACTGTTATCCAAGTGAAAAAAGAAAATAGTTTTGAATATTCAAGTTGCTGGCTTTTTTTTAGTTGGTCTTTTAGTTTTAGACACAAGCATTTGAAATAACTATTTCAAATGCTTGTCTCTATTTTTCGTGTTCATGGACACAAATTGTTACTGCCACATATTTGTATGTAGCAGTGTTTATATGTGTCAAAAATCAAAACACTGTTTTTGTAATGTAAAACCGTGTAACTTTAATTGCAGTATGTTAGATCAAAATGATAGAGGGAAATGTTTCCAGTTTTGTTTCATGGTGGCATGTTGTCTCATTGCTAAGATGCCTAAAACCAGAAACAATGACACAGAGGGGTGTCTTTTTGGCTTATTGTCACTGGAACGTAATGGTCTGTGCCTGAGGGCACTGATGATCAGGAATTTATTTTTGTGCCATTTATGAATCAGTTCATTTAAAGGCATAACTGGAGCAAAAAGGATTTTATGCTTTTCTTATTGTGATGATTTTAATATACACCAATAAACCACAACACTAAAGCCTAATATCCCTGTGTAGGTCCCTCAAAACAACTCTATCTTGTTGGGGTATTGGGGCACAGACATGGCACCCCTGGCACCAGGATGTTGGCAGTGGATTCTTTGGGTTCTCTGGGTTGCGGGGTGTGGTGCTTGAAGGCCAGTTCAATGAAGCAGTTTTTGTGGTGTGGTACATTACATTGCTGGGGAGACTGCTGTCATCGGGGGTGAATTTGCCATTGGGTGAGGTGGGGGGTAGTCTGCAATAATGTTTAGGTGGGTGTTATTTGTCAAAGTTACAGCCACATGAATGCCAGAACCCAAGGTTTCCCAGCAAAACATTCTATTGTAACAAGATGATCAATGTTCTTCACTTTGCCTGTTTTAATGTTGTGGCTGCTGTTACATTCTCACTTCTCCTCAGTAAACTTTATAGTTAATAAAGACAACACTACATGACCTGCCAGTGCCTCTCTCTCTCTCTCACACACATACACACACACGTGTGACATGGTAGAACACAAATAAAAATGAGACATAAAGCAAATCAGGTCAAGGGATTGCATTTAAAAAACAGCATCTTTCTGAAGCTAGCGAACATTCACTACAGTTTCAAACAAACCAAGGCCGAAGGAACAAAAGAGTAATACAAATGGCTAAAGCAGCATAAGCTTTCTTGCTTAGGAATTCAACTTTGAGACAAGTGTTATTTTGTCTTTCAAAAGTTAAATTTAAAGTCTATAATGAAAAAAATGACATGATAAGGGGATGTCTGCAGTGTACAAATTGCAGTTGATATCCACGGTAGTTCTGAAAAAACGTAACTGTCTCAAAGTAATTAATATTTGCCTTAGAAATAAGGAAATAAATTGTATACGTCAATTTGAAAAAAAAACAAAAAAGCAAAAACCTTTCATATCTTTTCAGATTTTATCTTTAGCTGTTCAGTGTAAATGGTTCCTCCCATATATCAGGAGCCCTGCCAAGCAAAGGGCAATCAGCCAGAAGAAACTCATGAGCTTACCAAGCTCTAATTGAAGGCCAACAGAGAAGGCGAGTGGTATCAGATCACCCTTTTTTAAGCCTCTATACTGTTCTGCTTACTTTTCCATGACCTCAAACAGTTTAGGGGATATAGAAAACCTAGAATCATCAAGTAAGTGTAAAATGCATACTGTAGAGGTTTGTATGACAATGTCATATTCTATCATCAAATGTGGCTGCTGCATTTGTGCAGTTCAGAAAAAAATGATTTAACATTGTATAATGTTTCAGTTTCAAGGAGCCAGTGGTATTGTTACCTGTCATCACTCTACTGTGTGTTCTGCATTTGCTGACAAGGGCTATTCAAAAATATTGCAATATCCTTTTTATTTACAATTAATCAATTTATCGAGTAATTTGTTTTTCAAAACAAAAATCAACATACTAGAATGCACAAGAAACTGATCTTTTTTCTTTTTTCCTTTTTTTTTTTGGACTCCAATTGAGGTATATTGCCATTCAAACAAAAGTTGCCAGAAATGCACTTTAGTGACATCATACTGCAATGTTGTGGCCCGGTCTCATGGCAGTTTGTGAAATAGTCACAGACAATGAATCTTTTTTTTTTTTTTTCTCTCGCATTCATGGACATGAATTGTTACCTTTTTTCATGTCAGTAAGCAGGAATTTGTAAGTAATGCATGACAATAGGAAATATATTTAGTTTCAGAAGCAGAGAGAAAGCAGGAAGATGTCACCATGGCAACCAGGAAATCAAAGTTTTAAAAGACTGTATTTTAACTCAAACCATGAAACCTTTCTAAGCCTAACCTTAGCTAAGTAGTTTTTAATGGCTAAATGTAACCAAGTGACGTATCTGTAATTAATAACATCTAAAAATTCTGCAGATGATGTGTGAAAAAGTAAAATTTGGGACACTGTGGGGGTTTTTCTTGGCTTTGAATCAGTGCATATGAGAGTGAAGTGATGAAAAATTGTGTTCAGGGACACAAAATAATGTTGATAATGTTGGAAAATTTCTGTTGAGGAACAGAAAAAAAAAAGAAAGAAAGAAAAGAAAATTCATGTCCAGCAACAGGAATCAATAGATTAAAGATCATGTCTACTTCTCAAACTGCAGTGAGACCGGGTCAGGGTGGAGTAAAATTTCACAGTGCATACTAACAAAACCAACAAAAAGCCTGACATAATAAGAACACACTTTTTTTTCTTTTAAGCTTATTGTTATTTTGTGTTCATAGCATTGTAAAACTCCTACTGGCTGTCTTACTAAGAGTTGTATATGACTAATACTATTCTAGTGTCTGTCTGACCAAAATTACATTACCTTACCCTGTTCCAATTTGCTATACTTTTTTAGCTATTACTACTATTTATCCCCATATTTTCCTCTACTCTGTTTAACACTGGTATTAATTTCACATGATAAGATACATATAAAATATAATATAAAAAATATATATATAAAACTCTATAAAGAATAAGTGATAGGGCACTTGTAGGGGGAATTCTTCTCTCTTGTGGTTTTGGGATCTTCCCTCTCAAAACATGAATGTCATTAATCACATGAATGATAAATGTTAATCTTATTAGTGTAAGTAGGAGTATGTAGCTTGATAAATGTCTCAGACTCAGCAGTGAGCAATGAGCAATGTTTTTACTTCTAGGTTATCTCTGCAGAGGATTATTAATTGTATTTTTTTTCCCCGATGACATATTTTTTTTCTAATGTCAGATTTAGTGACCTGAGTTTTATACCAGTTCTATTAAAAATATAGTCATCTTATTATTACTATTATTATTATTTGCTTACCAAAACTCAACTCTTAACATTACTTGTTTTTTCTTTATTATTTTTCTTGCAGAGGGGAATGCTTTGCAGTGAAGTGGCCAGTTATTCGGCACGAGGCCAGCGGGAGCAGAGCTGCTTGCTACAGCGTGTGTGGTGATTAATCATGCGGTGACTGTGCGTCTCTCGGGCCTGTCAACTACTCTGGCCGCATGAGGTCCAGTAACATCTGGGGATTTCTGGGGACATCGCTGGGTGACCATGGCCCATTTGTCTCCCGGGGACAGCAACCAGACGTGCCGCCTCAATCTCACATCATCCCACCCCCCCACTCCCCATTTCTTAGCCGTCGGAGTCCCTGCAGACCCAACTTGGACTAAAGGTGTACACTCTTATTACATGACACATAACACTCTGAGGAACTGTGAACAGAAGAAAGCAATGTCTTGGGGCTGTGCACCAATGACAATAACAACCAGGGTTGGTAATATGCCTGTTGGTGAGCTATCAAGAAGAACAACAACCTGCTGGGAGTGGGAATAAAGCTTGACACATTGCTTTACAGGGAACAGCTTAAGACAGCGGTGCAGCTTAAAAACATAGCAACAAACACACTACAGTGGCACAAGAGTAGAATGATAAAACAGATAAATATCAAAGTTGTTCTTAAAGCAGCACATCGGAGTGAAAGTGCCAGAAATATGCACCAACTGCATCTATAGAAGAGAGCAATCCAAAGCATTGACAGTGGTATATCTTCTCTTGCAGGGCAGATCAGTGTTGCTGAAAATAACTATGTCTTTTAACAATACAAACAAGCCCTGTCCAAACCTAAACCATCTTAGGCTGGTGTCACAAATATACCAAACTCATATGATATTTAGCTGCATAGACAATTGTATTTGGAAGCAGGTTTTATTACTTTTCAATAAGACCTGTGGATTCCATCAAACATCGTGCTTCCAATTGCAGTGACTGAAATTTAAATGTGAAATATATACTCCCACTCAATTAATGTAAGGAATTATGTGCTATTTAGATTGCTCTGTTTATATAACAATTCAGTAGCATAACTGGTTTCATCAAAAATCCATATTTAAATGGTCTCAGTGCATGTGACCTAAATACCAGATTGTGAAATATGCAAAGCAAGATTTTATAAACAAATGCTTCCAGTGGGCAGACAACCATTAAAACAATCTGCTGAATTACTCTTGCAATTACTCCACAGAATGTTTCACTTCAGGCACTGTGTCCTCTAGGTTATTTTGTAAACATGAACCTGATTAGATCTGCGGTACAAACCTGGTGATTCACAGTAAATCAATTCAGTAGAGATAAGATGAATCAGCAGCGATGAAGTTAATGCAGATGAGGTATTTTGGGCATAAAAGAATCAGCTGATTATGCAGTGATCCCTGTGTCTGTTCCAGGAAGCTGCTGTACCCTGTGCCGTGCTCCCCTCTGTTCTCTATCTGACGACATGATGAATGATTGCCAGAGGGAGAGCATAAGAAATGCAACCAGGGCAGGTCTGACATAAAGGAATCATGGGATATAAATTCAGTGGATTTGTTCACCGAGTGCTTTCCTATTTTGTCCTTCTGTCCCCTTAGCTGGGAGTGCAAGTGCTAGGTCTGTTGAGAGTTGGTGGTGGCAGATTTGAGGGCCTGCTTCCTGTGTGACATTTGACAGGTGGTGACTCACACGCATTGTTTTTCAGAGGCTAAGATTTGACGTTTTTAATCCTCCTTAAATCAATGCCATTGGACTTTTCTAGGCACATGCACAGACACAAACAGCCATATAAACACACTCCCTTGTACTGAGACACATGGCTCTCAGTGACTTAGCTGAGTGTGATGGGATTAACATGGCTCTGGTGAAACTTTAGTGGAGGCCACATGGCTACAGACACTAATCTCTAATGTGAAGGTCAGTATATTTCAGTAAATAAGTTATTCTCATACATTACACAGGAAAGTACAAACACTTAAAAAGATATACACAAACAGATTTTCAGATGTGTATAATTTGTTCTTTTACCTATGAAAATGACTATAAAGAGCAGTTAGAGGTCAAACTGGGACAAGTCACTAGGTCAAGTGGGCTTGGGGTAACTTGGTTTTGCGCTTTTGGGCTGGGATTAAATCTCGACAGAATGCTCTATTGACTTGTGTTTTCTCAACAATTTTATCAAGTGTTTAAGATAAGGATTTAACTAGGGCATTTCACTGCCTAGACTCAACAACTTAACTCCTCTGGCTAGTTAAATGAAAATGCATTGTGCATGCAAACTTTGCATAAGTTCATCACACAGTTTCCAAAACAACACTTAGGGACACATGCTCATATTGGACTGTTCATAGCTCCTTAATATTGCTGTCACTGCTGCTGAAGGGGATGTGTTCATTATACTTGAATTGCTTCACTTAAAGCATTTGTAACCAATGTAATGTACTTCATAAAGTGATGCATAATTAGTTGATTTCAGCTTATTTATATGAAATCTCACAGTTGGTAAGACATCTGGAAAATTAGTCTTTTCAGTGTCCTTTCAACTAGGTTTTGCTCAGTGGGATGTGATATGATTTTCATGGCTGCTTTAGGACTATATGGGGTCCAAACCAGTTATTATGGGCTACATTTTTCCAAATAAAATGGACTAAACACTGTTTTGGGGTTGAATAAAGGCCATGACTGACCACCCAGATTTAGCCCAGCAAACAATATGCATGAATGTTTCATGTTTGGCGGGTGACAGGTGATCTTTACTTTCTTTGCCATGACTTGTTAGCTTACACATCCTGTCATCAGTTCAACACAGAAATTTTAGCATTGAGATTTGTCTTGTCTTTTTGGCACATAACCTCCTTCCTTAACTAGCTAAACTATCAAGGTGTCCCGCACTAGGAAACTAACTATGTAAATGTGCCATCAGATAAAAATGTGATGTGAATTAGTTGGTTCCTAAATTTTAGATTTCCTATATTCTTTCTATCAAATTTTAGTTATGTGTTAACATTTTAACTCTAATTTCTTTATACTGATATCTTTAACGTTTCAGTTAGATGAATAATTAATGTGGTTTCCCATCAATACTAACAAAACCTTTTTTTTTTCTCTCAAAAGACCTGCTTTTCTACTGGAGTGAACTGAGCTGAGTGACTTTAAGTGATTGCTTGGTCAACCATGTTCAGTTTGATAAAAGTCTTAGTGCAGAGACAAGGTCATACGGAAGATGTTCTTTCTGACTGAATTAGCACACCAAACAAGAGCAAGAGGCTGTTTGAATTAAATAGCTCTTTTATTTCTTTTTTGTTATGGGGGCAATGTTGCAGAGATAAGAACCGATTTGCAAAAGTTTAAAAGATTTGCTATGTTGATCCCCTTTTCAGTGTGTTTATTTTGTAAGGACACTGTGTGTGTTCATCAGCGCTATAAACCTCTGGAAAGAAGCAAAGATGTGGAAATGTGCTTGAATCCCAGCAGAGTCAAAATGGGTTAAGAGAAGTAGTTAGGTGACAAATATCTGACTTATCAATCAACTTGAAATGAGAGAGAGGAAAATAAAGAGAAACAACATTAGGTGTTAACATTAATTGTTTAACTGAAGACTGCAAACGCTGAATTTAGAAAAAAAAAAACTGATTGCGTTATGAAGCCTACATGAAAAACAAGAAAAGATTAATATATATGTGAAGCCTTTTGGGTTGACTTGGAGTTTTTCAAGTAGTCAAGTGATTATGAGAAAAGCACAGTGCATTTAAATGTTTTAAATACAACATAAGTAACTTAAGATTGCAAAAGTGGTGAATGGAACCTGTTGGCAGATAGGAAACCCTGCATTAAGCTTAAATTCAGTCCATAGATCAAACTGAATTACTATTCTCTCTGTTGCTGCAGATATCATGTAGGTAAATAATGTCATTCTCTGTTACTAGACGACTACAAACACTATAATATGCTTGGAGAACAACACAAAACATATGTCTGTTTGTATGTGGAATGTATTACTAGTACATCATTATGATGTATTACAATGTGAATGAGTTTTCTGGCTTACAGTTATGTGAAGAAATATGTACATGACAGATGAAATAGTTGTCTTTTTCACATATTTGGGCAAATACTTGATACTTTTTGAAGCTGTACCTAAAGGTAATATCAATAAACACATTCACACATAAAACTGTCACCCCTACACTTAACATACAAAGGCTCCCAGGGCCTTTGAAAACCCATAAAGCCCATGACTTTGACAAGGGATTTAAAAAGATCTCCAAATCATTTGAAATAAATCATTTCCCTGTTAGGAAACTTATCTACAAGTGGCTTAGATATCAAACCTCTGCCATTTTGCCCAGGACTGGCAGCCCCAGTAAATTCAGCCCAAGAGTAACTGTTTCACTGAAAAATTAGTTTCTAAGAACACCAAAATGTCATCACAGAATCTGCAGATAGTGTAACTCTTTCTACAGTTTATGCCTATAATACTTTACTGCCTAAGGGACTGGACAGCTGGCAGGAGGCCTGAAGGCTGCCTGAAGATAATGTTAGGACATCTTTCCAAAAGTTGAAGTTGAACCAGAAATTGACCTTTCAACAGAATAATGATAAGACGAGTAGCAAATCCACCATGGTATGGCTCAAAAAGAATGAACTGATTGATTTGAAAAGGTCTAATAAAAAAAAAAAAACCCATGCAACTGAAATTGCATAGAATTGGAAATTTTCACGGAAATCAACCAATCAATCAATCAATCAATAAGCAAGGCAGGCAGCACTGTGGTGCAGTGGTTATTTCCCACACAACAAGAGCATTCCTGGTTTGAACGAGCAGGCTGGCTGGGGCCTTTCTGTGTGGAGTTTGCATGTGTTTCCTGCAGCTTCTCTGCAGGCACTCCGGCTTCCCCCCACAGTCCAAAGTTTAACTGATGATTATAAATTGGACGTAGATGTGAATGTGAGCGTGAATGTTTGTCTATCTCTCTGTGTTGGCCCTGTGGTAGACTGGCAACCTATCCAGGGCATACCCTGCCCTGTCCTATGACAGCTGGGATAGGCTCTAGCACCCCCGTGACCCTGAATTGGATAACTGGTTAAGGAAATGGATGAATGGATTAATGGATGAATGGATGGATCAGCAAACCAATGTCAGCCTGGTGGATTATGCAAAATGCCTACAACTAGTTAATTTTGCTAAAAACTAGCTTCTGAAAGTACTGGTATACTTACTTTTACATTTATTATGCTATTTGAAAATGTCCCAGCTGTTAAGGCACATACATGTACATTTTCTTTGTACTTTTAAGGATTAAAAGTCTGTATGACAAGAATGTGGTATTAAAAAAAACACAGTAAATTTGGATATTTTTTAAACCTAAGCTTAGCTTGAAACGTTTTTTGTTCATTTATTGATATATTTATTTATTTACTTTTATTGTTCTTTTCAATCCCGTTGTTCAAGATAGAGACTAAGGTGGAGAGCTGTCAGATGTCGCTGTCCTTGGTGCTGAATTTGCAAAGTGCCTCAATACACAACTGCAAGAACAAATTGTGTCTACCCTTGTTGCAATGCTACTGACTGACAGAGGATGTAAACAACAGAATGTACAAGTGTATTGAAATGGGAACGTAGAGAGTAGCTTTTTTGTGCTAAATTATAAATGTTGATATAGAGATTTATGTTATGGAAGCCACCAACATTGCAGTGTTTGACAGACTAACATTAATACAAAAAAGAAAAGAAAACAAAAGAAAAAGTATGTGGGTTCTCTTCTTATTTTCTTGTTAATTGTGGAAGTAAACAAACTGACCTTTTTTATGCGTTGTCCCCTAAACATAATTGACTGACTGTTCATGTAGACTGCTACACCATACACTATATAGTACATCTTAATGTCTTTCTCTTTACTTTCATCCAGCAGAAAGCAAATAATACATGCATGCACACACACAGGTACAATGAACAAACATACTCTCTCTCTCTTTCTCGCTCTCTCTCACACACACATACACACACACAGTATAGCTCTGCTTAGTTTGGCAGCGCCTTCGTCACAGTGAAAGACCTGTTGTCTCTGGGCACCAGTGGAAATGACTGCCCTTTCATTAATCTCCCTGTCCACAGTGCAGACCTCCCCTAATTACAGCCATTGTTTACCTTTGCGCTGGCACGCCCATTGAATTATTGATGGCTGCCCTGCCCCAGTCAGTTTAAAGGCCTCTCCAATAGGCACACAAGCCAATAGACTGCCAACACATACCCCATGTCTCCTGTATGACAGTTCACTGAATTATTATGCTAATAGCAATTTGGTTTTTTTTGTTTTTATGACACTGTGCTGTAGGGCATAGAAAGGCATGCCATCAGTGCATGCTTTGCCATTCAGGTGCTTGATGATATGATACATCCTAATTTTTATATTATAAATGGCTCATCAGTTCACTTCCATATATTTTCCTGTGTTGTAGTATTTCACCACCTCATTAAAAAGAAAATAAATGAATAATAAAAAAAACAACAACGTTATTGTTATTATGCCCAATTCTTCAAGGTTCTTTTATTTTTAATTTACTGAATAAACAAATGACCCTTGGAATTATTCACATCAAATGGCTAGCACTGGCGATTGTCCTTATGCTTATTGCATGAATTGAAGTGCTTCAGAAGTATAATACAAGTCACATCCAATTTGCGAAACCTGCCTTCAGTGGCCCATTATAACCCTCTAATGGCATGCATATATTAAATCCCTCTATCTCTACTGCAAATAAAAAAGCAACTGAGACCAAACCAAATCCATGAATGATTACCCCCAACAATAAGTAAATCTGCAGAACTAAAATTCAATTTTCAGCAATCCCACAGTCCTAGTGCTAGACGCCATTCAAAGCTCACGAGGATTTGGACTTAAGGCGACTTAGAGGTGATTTATTCAGTAACCCAAATGGCTATGCTAGGAAGGGAATAAACGCCCAGGCCTTTAGAGAGAGAACCTGTCTCTGTGTCATGACTTACTGTAGCTAGGCTCTGCATGACAAGGTAGGGTGCCGACTTGTATCAGATTGCTTGGGATTTTGCTCCCCTGTGTATTTGTAGTGTTCACATCCCTTTATGTCACACAGTTCTCTCTCACTGCGGGCTGTGAAAGAATAAAAAGATGAAGCCTAAATGTAAAACTCATTTGAGACACATCTGACGTGGCTGTTTAGAACAATTATGCTTCTGTGTACCAACCTATAAAAGAATCAATGGACCTTAACATATTTTTAGATTTCATATTTTGCTTTAGATTAACAAGAGGTCTGCAGGTCATGAAAAGCAGGCAGCATAACAGCTGATCTTTAGTCAAGCAAATTGCATTTAAGAAGGTATCATCAGCAAAAAGAAAATGCAGCACTTGATTAGAAGATGTCACTGATGTATTGAAAAAAGCAGGGTTGGGTAATATTTTATCATTTGATTTTACAATCCTGTCTTTTGCCTCCTACAAAAGTATTCATTCCTTTGCAAAAGCAACCATGTCTTAAAAAGGAACATTACATGTAAATACTCCTACTATCAACCCAAGTCTCCCAGCGAAGTCCATGTGGTTGAAAAAGTAGAATTTGCTATACAGTCGATAGGGTTAAAAGCCTTGAAAAGATATGAAGAGAGCAGCATAATGGCAGTTTTCATAAAGAAGCCTCTGGTTCTGATAAAGATTGATAGCTGCCACAAAATCACTTTTGTGGACTGTTTTCAATCCAATGACTTTAACCAGTAATAAAATTTGAGCTTAAAATTTGTACAAATGATGCACACAGAGAGACAGGATAGCAGACATTTTTGACTAGTATTCATTTTCATAAAGCTCATGTCTGTCAGAAAGAGTAATTTTACATACTGACATATTTTTCCTGTCCAGCACACACACTGGCAAGCAGTTTATGGGAGGATAAGGCTACATGTTCTGTATAAAGTTCAACCAACATGAATATTTATAGTATTAAACTAGAATTAGAGCTCAGAGTTTTTGGTATGGTAAACAAATCCAAAAGCCACAGTAATGCAGCAATTAGTCTATCTATATGCCGTATATCTGCTTATCTATTTCTGTACATATGTACACAATTGTACTGCTCCCAAGAAGATTTTCTCATTAAACCTTCACATTCACAAGGTAAAAAAGGAAAAAAAAAGTCTGTGGGTGCAGAATTCGTATTATCACCAGAGGAATCAGAATCACATTTAATACTGTATATTTAAAGGTTATTACACAATATATTTGTTATATTTATTATGAATCAAATTAAAGATTATTTAAAATGTGAAATGTTTGCTCACTTTTCGCTCTTGTAAACACAGTGAGAACGCATAAACACAAAGACATGAAAAAAGAAAAATACCATCACAAATGGGTTTCATCCAGGCAGCTTGTTACATTACACGAAGACATTAAAAAAAATATTACTTTTTTCTCATTTCCTTAGCAAAACATGGAACAAAAGGGGGCGGGTAAATGTGTTATTGGTATTTTCTTTTTGATTTTAATTTAATTCAGAAGACACAAGAACAATGATAGGGAAACATACTGTGGTCTATCCATATCTCACTTTGAAAGAAATGTGCTTGAAGACAGCGGAAAGAACACTTTTGTGGGGACTTTTATTATAAAATAGGCAGTATTTTCAACATTAGAGGCTCACATTCATGTGGACATATAAATATCTCAGAGTAAATTCTGGTTATAGGACCTTTCCCGGAATACCACGACTGAGCTATTCAGATGGCTCCTTTAACAGCACTGTCATATTAATCTTTGCAGGAGCTCTGCAACACTCCAGCAAGAATGGTAAGCAAGCACAGGCTTATGACGATGGCCATTTTAGACATCAGACAAGGGGCGAGGTAGAAGGGATGAAGAATAACAAGAACAGCAAATGGAAAGGCTTGTCAAGTGTCACTTTCACAATGTGAACCACATCATCACATCACCACATCATTGAGAGGTCTAGAACCTGTTTCAGGAAAGTCACAACATATATCTCTATGATAGTTTAACACCACAAGGATCAACAGGTTATTTTGTATAAGTGAATCACCATGTACACCTACAGCTACTGTAATTCAAAAAGAGAAGACTTGGAAAATGACACTTTTAAACAGCTAAGAGTTTAACTTTTCCACCATCCTTTTTGCTTTGTTCAGGAAAGACAACATTCTAAAAAGTCAAAACAATACAGCTTTCAGTGTCCAAATGTTTGACTGAAAACACATGTTATGAGGGCTATTGAATATGTCAGTCAGAGAGAAGTGAAGTGGAAAGATAATAATGTTAGTTTGATACAGCGTGTTTCTTAAGTAGCATTAAAGTGTCACTCTTAGAATGTCAATCATCATCTCAGATGGGCTTCAAGTGGCCATTTCAGGATGGTTACATCATGGATGGTTTAACACTACAATTTGTTATGATGAGTTCTGTACTTGTAATGTGTTTTTTTTTTTTCTCTCTTCAATTTCATTCTCACATCCCTCAATTAGCCACCATTTCATTACAGTTCTACTTCAGTTATTGCATGCTTTCCACAAAAGTTGCATTGCAAAATAATCAGTAACAAATAAATAAATACTGTTATCATTCTTGTTTGAAGATTATGACTTTTGTAAATGTTACAATTTTACAATCACAGCTAAATTACCATATCAGCTCCTGGTGATACTTGTGGTGGTGACAGAAATTGTGCAACTGTTGGAAAAAAAGCGAGCTGGATTCCTCTAGAATGAGTTTGGCAGTTTCCGTCCCTGGTGACAGAAAATACCCAATGGTACATTTTGCAGAACGACCTTGTAATACTGCTACCCTACTCTGTCAAGCCACCAATATTTAATTCTAAAATCATGGAAATGTTTTACAATGATTTTTGACATGAAGGCTTGGGGAAAATGGGGAGATCAGCTCAATTCCTGTTTTATTATCAGTGTGGTTACCTGGCAACAGCCAACTTGGACAAATCACATGCCCAATGAAGATGGATGGCATACCTGGTTTTCACAAGTGAAAGCAAATTTTCTCTATTGCTATAGTCTTTTTTTCTGTCAAGTGGCTTCTGTCATCAAACAGTTCATTTTACACTGACAGGATAATTTAGTGTTTTATAAATCATTTGATGTTATTAAATAAAGTGGGAAAAAAAGCAACAAAGCTGAAGGGTTGTGCAGTATGGCCCCATGACTCTATGGGAAAAACTCAGTTTTAAATTGCATCAATAGACCAAACTGGCAGGAACCATATTGATGATATATTTCACATTTGCATACAGTCAATAGAACAAATGCATGTCATCACAGACTGTGTGAGCTAGCACAACAAAGGAGAGAGACAGAAAGCGATTTAGTTGCCTGCCTGATCTAGTTTTTGTGGCTATTTGTTTTGTTTTGCAATGAAATGTGTTCAATCATGTTTTTTTCACTCTCACCATTCATGTAGGGAAATCTAGAGATGGCATGCTATCACTTTTAACATTGGCCAGCAGTACAAATCATACAATGCACGTCTTAAAATCTTTATTTATCTAACTTAAATTTACTTAAATAAATTATTTCGTTTTGGACTTCCAGGTTTGTTAATAGTCAACTCAGCGCAACTCATTAGCAACTTACTTTAGAAATTTACTTCATGACTGATGAAAGTCTGTGAGCCAAAGCTCAGATAACTCCAGGGTTATTTTCCCAGACTTGACAAAGCACAGTCCAAACCGGAGAAGACAATATACATGCTTCACTCTGTACATCCCCTCGCTTTGTACGAGTTTTATCATTAATGTCAACTTTAAAAACACTTACTCACACACGCACACACACACGCACGCATGCACACATAAACTTTGTTAAAATTATGGAAGTATTAATAGTATTTGATGCTGTTTTGCTGCTGCAGCATGTGTGACTTTTGTCTGAGCCAGAAATAGGAGTTGTAGTCATATAAGAGAGAAAATAAAAGCCTCAGTGACCTTTTTCAGATATTTTGGATGAAAAACACTATATGAATATTTCCCAGTTAAAAGAAACTGCATGGGGCAACCGAAAACATCAAAGCTGAAATTGCTGTCAAAAATTACACCTACATTAATTGCTACTGGCTTTGCTTTGGCAGATATATTTGTGCCGAATCAATTATATGGTGTCAGTGGATCTTCAAAAGGAACTATTTTCGATTTGGTTTCATATGGTTGCCGAAAACTCACGACATCCATTACTTTTTATCTGAAGAGCAGTTCCTCAGCCTCCTCGAGCCTTGAGGTTTTATAGGCACACATAACTGTGTTGCCAGCATAATAATGAAAATTTATCACATGTTAGTGAAAGCCCAAGTTCAAGCACTTAAATACAGAGAGGTCTAAAACGGAACCTTCCAGTACTCTTGATGTAGTGTACTGTACCCTGATGATAACAAAGATAGCATAATAGATCTTTTGCTTTTGAAAAAAATAATTGTGTCAGTCCTTAAAACCAACTATAAAGCCCTAACTTCGATTTCTTCAATCAGTATTTTACAATATAACTATACCTGTGAACAGACTTCAAGTTAAGGGGGGGGGGGG
>VUQI01062509.1:15316-44519 GCA_015106735.1 Paratilapia polleni | reverse complement strand
TAAAAAAAAATAAAAAAAAAAAAAACAAAAAAAACCAAAAAAAAAAAAAAAAAAAAAAGTAAAAAAAAAATCACAATTGAGTGACAGAGCTACAATATATACTGTGAGATCTTGACAGTGAGGGGATTAAGTGCTCTGTGACAAAGGACCTATTGTTACTGGACACAGAAATACTGACAGCTTTAAAATTTGTGCAAGGTAGGCTTCTTACACAGTACTGATAATAGATGTGGTTATTTGAAGTAAAATTTTCCCTAAGTTCCCTAAAATTATGTTGTAATACCTCATTTGTTCATGGTTTTAATGAATTTATCCTGAGCTGATTTGGCAATAGACCACTGATTCTCAACAACTGCGTGGAGTGTTTTTCCCAACAGTGCATTCAGTTCAGCAGCCTCTCTCTTCTCTCAGTAACACCCTACAATTTTAATTATTCTATGCCATCACAAATGAGTTATGAGACAACCTGGGGAGAACCACGATTTTGACAGGTGTTAAAACACACAATGAGCTTAAAAATACTTAAAAACACTATATATGACTCCGTGAATTGAATGCTGTCTTTTGTAACCTCTGTACTCTGCAGTTATTTTAATTATGCAGTTTGTATAGAAATTTATGTTGCTTATTAAGTTGTGCAATCTTATTTTGCGCTACATTAGTTTGATCTTTTCTCTTTCAATTGTTCTTCTGACTCCAACTTAGATGCTTGGCAGAATGTACATTTAGCAATCCTTCAGGGCGGGAGAGCATTCCAGCTCAAGATGTAGCTACAGTTAAAGAAACTAAAGAGCTAGACTTGGAAAAAAAAAAAAAAAAACAACTAGAGGCTGAGTTGCTTGGTCCCAGTTTTTCATGACAGACATTAAGAGTTAGTTTGACACATCTAAGTGCATAGCAGCTCAGTTACATTAGCCGCAGGATGTGCAGGGTATTATGTTTCAATGTAAATTGATAGGTAGGGTTCAGGAAGCTTATTGTGTTCTGTGCTGAGGACAATCTGGTTTACAAAAAACTTACAGGAGCCATTTTGCAAGCTTTCAAACCTGTGCCAGAAGCTTATATAGGCAGCAATTCAGAGGTGTCAGGAAAACTTATAGTCAGATTCATGAACTTTGCCAGAAAGAAATGATATGTGGTGTTCAGCATTTAAAACCTCAGTACCTCAGTGCTTGTGGGGGAGTTCAAGAACTGCGTTCCTGAGAACAGTGCGGTTTATTTAAAAAAACAGAGGGCATCCACTTTGCAGCATGCTGATACATTAGCATATGAGTTTATATTGACCCACAAAAGCAATTTTGCTAAGCTTGACCTCTTTTCTCAAGGTTATTTCTCTATAAAGACTGGTAATACAAAGGCTGCACAGGTTGCACACAAAGAAGTATTGTCATGTGCAACATGTGTGACCAAAGGCAGGGAAGCAGTATGTCTTTTATCACAAATCTGGCCACTTACTTGCAAGACTATAAAATGTAAGCAGCAAGTCTTTACTTAAAAAAGGGCCAGAAGAATTCTTTAAACTATTCCTATTTAGTTGGTTTGTGTCACTGAGGATCAGTGTCCAGTTACTGTGCTGCGTGACACTGTGGTTATAGGGATTGGAATGAGTTTTGTATGTGCACTCCTCCATCATATCCATATGCAATCTAAGTTAGTCGTTTTTTGTTTTGTTTTGTCTTCCCTGTAGCCATCCATACTACCTTTCCAATTGAAGGGGTTGAATTCATCATCTGAGGTTGAGCTGGGATTCTGACATTTGAGATTCCCGTGTCTTGTTCTGATGATGTGGCTCAGAAACACCCTGATGTGTTTATCGTCACTGTGCTAAATAGAGCTCAGGCCAATAAAAACAAGGCCAAGTGGTTGATCTAGTCGAGTCCTTATAGTCTCCAACTGCATGCTCATCATCCTAGCCCGGAAAAACAAGCCATCATTACCTGAATGCTTTTCTATTGCTGCTAAGGATGCTGGTGGGTGTAGTGAGAAACAGTTTTGTGGATGGTAATTTGCTGCTGTGTAACTAGTTTCCTAGATTAGGTATGTCATGATGGCTGGAGTACTTTATATCAATGAGTAGTTGTACAAGGTTACCAGCAGCAGGTGCTAGCATTAGCACTCAGCAATTATATTGATTATGGTGTGACTAAAACCTATGACCATATATAAACACTTCTTATGGCCAGGGTTGAAATCAGATGTAGCCCACTTCTGTAGAACTTGATATATCTACTGTACCAGCTAGTGGGAAAGCCAAACCAGATGGAGTCCCCAGCTGCTCTGTGTACTGTTGCTACTGTGGGTCCCTCTTTTGAACACGTCATCGTGGATTGCATTAGGTTTGTGCTCACAACCAAATCTCTCAGTCAGTTCCTGCTAATCATAATGTGCGTTGCCATTCCTGTTCCTCAAGATATCCCCATGTGAAAAATTCCCCTAACAACTGTTAGAAAAGCCCTCACTGAGGACACTGAATGTCAGATAGATATTGTATAGACTGAACCAGGGCACAAACTTCCTGTACAAAGCTTTCTAACAAATTCTGCATTCTTTGGGCCTTTCACACTTTCTATTTAGTGCTTACGACACCAAGTTGCAAAAACATTGTCCATGTTGCAAGAATATTGCCATGACACAGGGAGACTAATCTGGGATGAAAAGCAGCAGCATCATATGTGCAGTCCTTTAAAAATGTTGAAGGAGCAATTTCTATCTGGGACCTACTACTCCTACTCCGGTACTTTCTTTCTCAACGCAGTTATACCAGACTCTTTCCCTTTGCCTCGCACTGAGTATTGCATTGGCAGCATTAGTTCAGGAACTTTTATAACCAAACTTAACCTATTAAAAGGATACTGGCAAGTCTGGTTGACCCCAGAGTTTCAGACATCTCTGATTTGGGGCGACACCAGACTGTTTCATGCTATACAAAGTGATGCAATTTGGCCAAAAGAATGCTCTGACTACTTAATGCAGAAAGTATTAGGGGATGTGCCCAAAAGTATTGTGTACCTGACCAGTTTAGAGGTGTATTCTAGTAAGTGGGTAGACCATGTTGCCAACCTGAAGCGAGTCCTCTGCCAGTTTGCTAAAGCAGAGTGACTCCCAATCTTACTAAATGTGAATTTGGTAAGGCTATACCTACCTGGGTAAGAAGGTTGGTCATGGGCAGGTATGACCAGTGGATGGTGAAGTTTAAGCTGTGTTATCTTATCCAGTCCCTACTACCTGATGTGACCTTTGCCATGTGTGGAATGATGACTGCCAAGATGCCTTTAAAGCTGCTAACTCTCTTCTGTGTAGTGCTCTTGTCCTAGCCACCCCTGACTTTCTTTCTTTCTCACTTTCTTTTACTTTCTCATACCTTGTAAATTGGAGGTCAACGTGAGCTCCTCCGGAGCTGGTGCTGTGCGACTACACAATGATGCTGATGGTGGGCTGCATCCAGTGTGCTTCTTCGCTACAAAGTCCAAGGTTAGATGTTGGTGGCAGATCATATGGCAGATGAGACTTGGATGAGGCTCTATGAACAACTAGGATAAGGTGACGATATGGAGGAGCATGCATGAATGAGAGCCTGAAAAGAAGAATGAGAGAATAGCGCTGAGATTTTACACACAGGCAACAAAAACTGATTGGCTTGCAGAAAGCAGGCAAGAAGATTATTGGATCAGAGTGATGAGGACAGAATTGAGTTTGACAGCGTGGGACAGCGGAGGTGATGAAAATAATATAGCAGCAGCCCAAACATCCAGGAATGCAGGCAGACAAAAGAACACTGAACATCCTTTTGAACTTATGCATAAGTGTCATTCACCCTGCACATTAAAAAGTGATATTTAGTTGTGACACCAAGAGTGAGTGAGATTTTTGTTTGCTTGTTTGTTTTGTTTTGTGTTATTTTTCTTTCCACAAAATAGAGTATTTACTTTTAAATGATGTACCCCAAATGTGGTTAATGTGCAAAAATGTGCAGGGGCATGTACCTTTAAAACAACCAACTTTATGGTCGCTTTAATAAACAGTACATATGTCAGCCAAGCATATCTGATTTGCACAGTAATAAATGAAATAACAACAAAAAAAAAAAGTAATACGAAATCAGCAGCAGCATTAATTTCTTGTCAGTGACTTTGAATGCACTTCTCCAACTGTCAGCCCTAGTGATGAGATTTATTTATTTTTTCAGTGAGTCATGTACTTGTTATTGCACTTGTGTTAAAGATACAAAGATATTTTGACAAAAACAGTCTTCCTTTAAGATCTAAAGTGCATAGAGTGCTTAAATAGGCCACTCACATTCTTAATCTCTTTCTGACATTTTGGCAATAAGTAATTCATAAGACTGGATGAACTTGGAGTTTATCAGCCTTATTTTCAGCTTTGTAACATTCTCTCTTAACAGTGTTAAGTGTTATCATCTGACAACAGGAAGGGTGCATTTCTTGATTTATTATTATTGTTTTTGGTTACAAAGTGGAGCATTAATATTAATCATCAAATGAATAATAAACTCAGGGATATTGAAAAGCGCCATTAGAGTATTTGAAGGTTGCAATGTAAAAAAAAAAAAATGCATTGGCAGACAAAGCAATAGCAAATCAGGGATTAATGTTGAAAGTCTCCTTCTATTAAAGTATTTTTGCTTAATCAAAGCTAATAGTGTAGAGAAATCATGACCGATTTCATGACATAGTGTCAGGTATTTATTTATTGTTCATATAGCACAATGCAGAGCAGAATGATTTTCTTAATAAGGACAATTGGTGACTTTCAACAGGAGAAAATATATATATTGGTAGCTAAAGAAGCTTTGTGATTTATTTATTTATTTGGATCCAAGAGAACAAAGGCTTCCAAAAAATATAATAACCAATAAATATAAATAATAGCTCCTTTAGGAACACTACTGGCTAGGGCCTCCCATTGGTCGCAGAACAGCCTCAATTCTTTGTGGCATTGATTCCACAAGATGCATTCTAAATATTCCTTTGAGACACAGACCTTGTCAGCATTGACACAGACTTTTCTGGTCTATGTTGACATGTCTGCATCGCAGTCCATGGCTTCTGCAGCTTCCGATTTCTGATTTTGGCAGACAGGAGTGGAACCTGATGTGTTCTGCCATTGTAGCCCATCCACGTGAAAGTGTGACAGGCTGTGCATTCTGAGATGCTTTTCTGCTTGCTACAGTTGTAAAGACTGGATATCTGGGTTAACATAGGCTTTCAGTTGACTTGAACCAGTCAGGCCACTCTTCTCTCATCAACAAGGCATGTCAATCCACAGAACTGTCACTCATTGTTTTCTCACCATTCTGAATTGCAGTTATATAACGTGGCAAGGTCTTTACCTGGTAATATTAAGCACTATGTTGTTTTAAATTATTGCTATATAAATAAGATTGTATTGAACTGAATATGGAATTGATTGAATTATAGATATTGTGGGTGAATATTTTGTCATTTTAAAGGTTTTTAGATAACCTTTTTCAACCTGCTCTGCTCTCTTTTGATGTTAAAGTTAACTGGATGTATGCAGTGATAATACATTTTTTTTCCTTTTTCTTTTATTTTTTTGGGATTTTATTTTGATTTATTTATTTAGATGCATTGTGGTGTTGTAACTGGCTAATTGGATAACTGGAAGAATATGCAAGTACACAGCAAGTTATAACAAAGAATGCATAAAAGTGCATAAAGTGTCCATATATTTTCTTCTCAGTCATATATTTACATTGGCAACTTGCCTGTACTACACATCTTAAGATCAAAGTCTCCAGGCTGTAGAGACCGGTTCGAGCTGTGCCCCTCTGCCTCCAATCAATCCCTTGGCACAGGCACACACAAGTCTGTGGTAATTTAATGCTTGCTGCCCAGGCCCTATGATCCTGCGGGAGTGCCTGTGCCCCTGTAAGTGAGGCTGAACGCTTTATCCCGTGGCATTAGTCGTCCATGTTTGAGTTAATACCCTAGAGTAGAGCTTCTATCCAGAGGCATTAGTGTCTGACACTGCAGCTCAGTATGGGGGAGGCTCCCACTTCCTCCACTTGTACCAACACTCCCCCAACCCTTCTTCGTTGTCTCTCTTTCATCCTTGCACTTCAGATTTTGATCAGAGAAGGCAAACATAGCTCACATGGGTACTTCCTGAGATGAAAGATACATGACAAAGTCACCCGCATCCAGATGTGCTGCTGCTTACCTTTGAGTTTAGGAAGCAAGTCTGCCATTTGTGTTGTCAGACATATTTTTATCAGAGATGTAACACCGAGAGGAAAGTTGTACATACTGTATGTATCATGTTAAAAATAATATGTCCTCAATTGTTATTTTGTATTTGAGTTTGATAATTGCACTCTTCTAAGAAACAGTAAGAAAGAATGTGACAATAAGCTTTAGGGGTTTGTTCTTCCTTGACATAAAATGTCATGTTAAAAAAACCAAAATCCTAATATTTTGAGAGATGGGCTAGGAAGTTTTTTTAAACAGTATTTAACAACATGTCACTAATGTTGGTGTGTCAGTGATTTAAGATCCGAAAGCATTAGGATTTTCATAATCTGCAGCATGTATTTCGTGTAAATACAGTAGATGTCTGTTTAACTACTTTCACTGATGCTGTTTTACTCAGCATACTTACCCACAAGCACCCACACACGCAAGCTTTGAAGTCACTACCACATGTACACACAGATTTGAATGCTATGTTCAAAGATTAAAAATGTTTGTGTCATTATGGTAATGAAAGAGAAACAATGTCTCCTGTCATTTAAAGCAATTAGAGTAGAAAATCCCTCTACTTTAATCAATTCATTTTGTATTTCTGTGGAGCATTCCTGGACTAATTAATTATTTTATCTTTTTTTTTCTTTTTTAATTTATTCTAGCCTTCTAGATTATGAGCTGTTATTTCTACGCATGATTGCAATGAAGGAGGATTTTTATTTATTTTTTACTAGTGTACCCCACAACAAAATGTATTAGCAGAAATATAACCACGGGATTTAAAAAAAAAAAATTGATCCCAATTGTAAAAGATATTCATAAGAGTCAAAATCTATAGAGGATGGTGCTTTTTTCCTCTCTGCCACCTATAAGATTAACAGAATTAACTTGTGTAGATAAACTCTGTAACCTGTCATTTCATGTTGTCACATTCGTGCCCTGTGCAGAGTTTTCAAAACCTTTTGTAGTTATTCTGGTGATAACCTTAAGTGACAAAGCTATTGGAGTTTGGTATTTCACCTCAAGGATGGTGACCTTCCACAAAGAGGGGAAAAAAAAGTGATTACTGCTGAGTAAAGTAATGAACATCTATTTTACAGCACAAAACCATAATTCAAGCACGTATCCCAGTACAATCATTGCATTACTGATATCTTAATGGGTACAAATTCAATTTATTTAAGTATATAGTGATGCCTGGTAATTATTTGAATTGTGCTTTGTATTATTAGGGGTGCTGGGGTAACATTTAGGACTGTTCAAAAAAATCCAAGGATAATTGCTTGTTCTTCTATGATGATGAGCTGCTGTAGTGGAAGTCTTTGTACTCCAATTACATTTTCCATTCTTTAGTGTCACTGTTTTTACTGCACTTTTCTTCTTTTGAAGTTATACTAAGTTTTCTACTAATGTTTCTAGCATATTCAGACAGATCTAACCATATTTGCTTAACCATACTTTTATCGCAGGTGTTACAGTCAATTGATGACTCAAGGGGTACATGGGGAGAAGAATTAGAGCTTATTCTAGTTGAAGAATGTACTGGACTCCTATATCTTCGAGTATAAAAAAACACCGCTGAAAAGGCCCAATTATAAGACAAAGTTAGCTACAGCCTAAGGGCAGCAACATTCAGTACAGAAGCTCAGTGCTTTTTTTCATGATAATCTACCTACATAACCTAATCAACCACCGCAATAGATTAATATATTTACACTATCCCTGCCAATGATGAAATATTCCAGCAATCACTGTTTTCACATCATGCAATGGTGTTAAAAATCTAACTTCCTGCTCTTTCTTATCTATCTATTTATCCATCTATCTTTCTATCTATCTATCTATCTATCTATATATGCAGTGCTTAACAAATGTTTTAGAGTTTATGAGACTTGCAGATTATTGCATCCTGTTTTTATTTACATTTACATTTTTCACAAAATGTGATTCCATTTTTTTTCACAAATGGTCCATTTGTGCCATTTGTATTTCAGCATCTTGCTTGCCCACTTTCATACAAAAATAAGCAAAGTATGCCTTTGTCACAAAATGTTATGTTTTGCCGCTGTTTGGATGTAGCAAAGCATCCACATATATAGCAAAAAACATCTGGATCATGTTTACAATTGCCACTTGTGAAAAGTGACGTGATAGAGCAAAATGGATATTATCTTTTAAACCACCAACCCAAAATTAGTAACAAGTTTCAGATTTCATACAGCAAATATGATGCAGGGTGCATGTGATTTGCCTCCATCTGGCCCTGTCCTGGGCTACGTGTTGGGCCCTCCCCATGTTTGAGTCATCTCTTCCACCTCAGCCATCACAGCTCATATGACGTGTTGCCAGTGACGTGTTGCCAGTGTCCATCTTAGAGCTGCGTACCAGAACTGGTATGCAGTACATTCTGAGGACATGTCCAAGCCATCTTATCCATTGCCATTTGATCTTTTACTATGCTCAAGCATTCCAAGCCATAAAGGAGAACAGGCTTGGCATTACTGTCGTACAGTCTGACCTTTGTTCTCAGGCTGTATTGCTTTGACTTCCAGATGGGCTGGAGTCTTTCAAATGCACCACATTTACAAGCCTTGCTCTGATGTCCTTTTGTGCTGCACTGTCCTTGCTGACATTGATGCTAAGGTAGGTAAAGTCCTTGACAAAGTCAAATGGATCACCATTTACTGTGACGGGTGCATCTGGCTGGCATTTATGCACATCACTTTGGTTTGGAGGTCCAGATGTTTACACATATTTGCTTGGCAAAGGTGTTCAGCCTGTCAATTTTCTCCTGTAGGTGTTATGTTTTTTGAGGAGAGAACAGCTATTTCATTGGCAAAATCCAGGTCTTGCAAAACAAAATGAAAAGAGAGTCCACTGAATGCATCTGGGTTTTTCAGATGATGCCTTCCAAATGAGACAGTCAATGGCAACTGGAAAGGTGATTGGAGAAATGATACATCCCTGTCATACACCATGGTAAACCATTCTGACAGGTTTCCATCAACTATTACACTGCACTCATTGTGACCATCTATGGAGGAACTCAATTTGATCACAAGCTCTTCCATACATCATGATGCAAACTGTCAAAGGCTTTCTAAAAGTCGATGAATTTGATGAACAAAGGGGTCTTCCACTCAATGCACTGTTTAGAGTTGAATCATGCTCTGATAAGTCTATCTTTTAATGGTTTCCATTCAGCAAGTAGCTAATCTTTTGAGACTTTAAGCACCACTCTTACCAATGGCCTACACTGTCCTTGATGTTTCGTACATAGTGGAGACATTTCACTTTCCAAGTTGGAGCTTATAGTTTTAGGCTTGAACAGACAATCTGTTGTACCTCTGACTTCCTGCTGAAGTATTCATGCTTCCAGTTGTTTGACTCAAATCTACTACAGTCGACTGCAGTAGTAGATGAGGCATAACTATGCCTTATTTCTTAAAAAGATCTGTGACTGACCAAAATTTCCTAACATTGGCTAGATTCTGTAAAGCCTGAAAACAGAGCCAAGAAAAGTTGCAGATGTCTAGTTAACTTTCTTACCACACTTTTTTAAAAATGTATTTATTTATTTATTTTTATGGAAGCTTTGCCCAATGATGCCAAAAATATCAGCATATCCCAGCCTTAAGACTGATTTAAAAAGTTCTGAAAATATTCTTAGACAAGTAGGCTAAAGTTTGAGAAGAACGTTTCAGAACATGAAACAGACAAAGCAGCCCTGCAGGCCCCAGTTATAGCTGCCTTTTTCAAAAATGATTAAAAGCGTGCATGAGACTCCAGTGTAATTTGTTCCATGCCTCTGTTGTGCAAGGACAGAAATTTAAATTGCAATCAGGAGTAGCTAAAAATACACACCCAAAAGAAGTAATTCACTGGCAAATCTTAGGTTAGTAGCTGACTTACTGCACTAAAAAGGTGGCGACAAACAGCACTTCTGACTTTAGGCCTCAGCAGAGCAAACTACAAACACTCAAGACATTTTAAGCAATCACATTGTGAATGGCTTGTCATGCATACCAGATTGCTGTATGATAGCAAGGACAAAATTTCATCTGCTGTACATGTTTTTTTCAATTAATTAAATAAAGAAATATAATAAACTCTTTCAAGCTCACATCGTTGTACACCTACAGGAAGCACAGTGGCAAGGAAGTACAGTCTGTGTTTCACTCTTTGCTTTGTGATAGGTTTTAGGAGGAGCTAGCAAGAAACTGCTGGTTACATAGTGTCAGCTTGATAATCAAGTGGCATATTAATTAATGCTAATGCAAAAGATATTTGAACTCTTGCATGGTGAGGGATTATAAGGGCCTTTTGAAGTGGATATGAGATGGCTGGTAAAGTGGCCTATAATGAGTGACACTTAGCTGACCAGAGACTCACCCTTTCAGTTAAAGAAGACAAAACATTTTTTTAAATAGACTTGGTGTGAATGAATCTTTGTTGCAATCACCTTGTATCAAATGTAATATCAACATCAAAGTGGCACAGAGAAGGCATTACATAAACGATAACAGCAATTATTGCTAACTTTGGATTTACTTTGGGTGATTTGAAATTTGAATTTTGTATTAGAATTAGAATAACACAAGGCGTACTTGCCTTATTTTAGCTCCTTTTTATAATGGTAGCAAAAATTGTTGACTGCGTACCATCATGTCTTACCTTATAGTGCAAAGTCAGATGTGTCATGAACATTGACCTTAGCAACAAAAAACAAAACAAAACAAAACAGAAAAAAACTTGAGTTAGCCTGATAGAGAGAGAGCCTTATAGAGTTAGCCTTTTACACACCTTGTAGTTTTTGCAATGTACAGTGCCTCCTAATCACCTAATTAGGATATTCTCTAAGTGTAATTCATTTAATGACCCTTTTGTGTATCCGATTAAGATCTTAATGACTAAATCACAACACTGAATGTAGTTTCTAAGGGGTTGTACTTTGCATTAGTTCCATTAGCTTTCTGAAGTTTTGATATTAATTTGCTAGCACTGAAATGTCCTACACTAAATCATTACACTCATTAGAAATTCAATTTAGTCTTTAAACAACTAAATGCTTAATGCATTATTCAAAAGTGACTAATCATGCTTATATTTTTTATAAGAAAAACATAACCAGTTCAGTTCCCTTTTGTATTGTTTTGTTTACAGCTGAAAAAAAGATCCCCATTTTGGTATTACCCCCCCGATGATTGGTTAAAGACCAAAGTAAGTCTGCAGTTATGCATAACGCAGTCTGAATCACAAAAACACCTCATTCGATTTAGCTCATTAGTGTATGTTAAGCTTGGTTTTTGCAACAAGTAACACTGAGATAAAGATGCACTTGAAAAAGAGAACACAACAAAATGACTTGGGTTCATAAACATCCATCATTAATAAAGGGAACACAGACTATTGCAAATATCAACATGTAAATCTCTTTAGCCTCTCAGAGGAATTTCTTTCAGGTCTTTGCTCTGGATTTTGCTCCAAAACTGGGTAACTAAGAATGGGTATAAACTTAAAAAACTTCTATGGATGCAGCCATATCAGCGAGGCATATATATTAATGTGAAGCTGACTTTTTTCCTTTCTCTTTTTATTTCCTTTTAATTAAAAAAAAAATACACACACAAACACACACACACACATATATAATATATATATATATATATATATATATATATATATATTGTTCTCAAACATAGTATTTTAATTGAAGTAACTTTTCAGGGACATAGATAATTTGTATCCTTTTAGGCAGGGTGGAGAAATATTATAAGTTAGAATCCTGTGTAGGTAATATATAGTCTTTCTGTTTCTTGAAGCTCACACAAGCTTTGGTTAGAATACATTTTCAGCTCAAAAAGTCAACATGACCTGTTTTATATACATGTTCAACTACAAGGGAGACTGCAAATTAATGCTAGCAGAGGACCTCTTATTCAGATGCAAAAATAAGAAGTCTTACCTAGAAGACAAATCATCACAGTTAGGCTGAGTAAATGGACACCAGAGCTTTGGTAGATTGATTTAATTTACACCTCTTTAGTCATGATCTGCTTTTGTTCCCTCAGGACCTACCTGTTACTGGCAGAGTTTATGCTACAGGGTGTAATTCCACACTTGTCTCCATTCTCCAGCAGCTGAAAGACAACTTTCAAGACAAAACAGACTAATTAGCTCTTGGAAAATTTGAATGTTAAAAAAAAACAAAAACAAAAAAAAAAGTTCTGACGGATAAAAACAGTCTCACTCACAGCTAGTCAAAGAGCAAATCCACCCTAAGATGCTTTTCAGCAGATCTGACTCAGTGCAAGTAATTTCAACCTGGTGATCTAAGCAGCAGGCAAGACATTCCTATGAGTGTCTGTGCTGAATGATTTCTGAATGATTTATCAAGTAGCGAGTGGCAGTTCAGCAGGAGTTCATTCATGAGTGGAATATGTAAAGGGGATCATTCAGGTTTCTGAAACACTGTAGATGCAGCTCTCTATAATGTCTGGAGTGTCACCTGATTGTTTGACAGGGGACAATGTGCCATTGCAGGTGAAGGTTACTTACAGCATGAAAGAACAGGGTTACAGGGTTGTCAGCTACAAGGATATCTACATCTCTAAGATTTGTTATTTTTAGCCTCTGTCAGTTTAACCTCTCCTACAGTTTGGGTAAACAATATTTCCAGAATCACAAAGTCAGACCTGGAGGCTATACTTTTGAAGACATTTCATGAGAAGCTACACTTTAGGCAAATGTTTACCTAGAAGATATTATATATTCAAACAACTGTGCCTTTTATACAAAACACCCAAAGAATAATCTTACATATCTTGCCTCTGGCATATAAATCAGAGTATATTAAATGTCAGCCACCAGTTTAATATCAAGGATATCAGGAATAGCTGTTAATTAAAAGTTACTTGTCACAGTACTTATAACACTGTTCAACAAATGCCATCAAACTCAAATTCAAACACTGTTGATGTTGATGCTTTATTCATAATGAGGCAACACATCAGCCATTATCAACTCAATCACTTCTTTTGCCAATGTTTTAGCTCACCATGTTGATAAGTTATATGTTCAAAGTGTGTTAATATCAAGTGTGGGTGTTCACAGAGAAGAAAAGCCCAGTGGGCTTATCATTTGGCTCTCCTCATTAAAAAATACACTTCATCTTTCTTATGCAATAGCTGTTAACTTGGCAAGGCAACGTGAAGCAACTCAAACAACTCCCAGTCATCAGACAATTATGCACATTTTCATTCAGTTAAAATGCGTCGGTGAGTGCATTAAAAATAAGAAAGAGGTTTCAAAGAATTCAAAAACCTTTCATCTTGAAACACAGGACCAATTTAATTATCCCTCTCAAATGCAGTGTGGCCTGTGAATTTATTCCAAAGTGTTCAAAAGGGTGGTCTTACTAGATCATTTACATATTGCTTCCACCAGGTTCAGCTGATATATCATCAGGGAGAAAAAAGGTAGGAAACAAGGAAAAAGACAGAGCAGTAAGACAGGGCGAACTCTGCTGAGCTGCTTTGCACTAAAGAACCAAAGTAAATTTCACAAAGAAGAAAACATTATGATTATCATTTTATGCTCACAGGGTAATTGAACAAACAAATGCTTGGGTGTTTATCAGCTGTTATGGTGTTTTAGGGAGCTGTAGGATAAATAAAATATTTCCATCAGTCACAGAGGTAGTACTAATAGAGTGTATATTGTGTATGTACTGTATCTTCAATTTGTGTGAGCATTTTTTTCCCTACACTGGGAAAAAATGTATACTAAAAAACATACAGAGTACATCTTATATGGAGCTGGGGCACATGGGCTATTTTAGCACCATGGAGAAAGAAATATAGACAGATTATCTTAATGTTTCAGCACCACAGAGAGACATTTTGTTGCAGGTCAATATTTGGATTCTGCAATGTCCACATTAGTTTAGCTTCTGTGCAGCTGAATTGCCCAGGGCAACATTCAGTACAAGATCAAGCCCCTGAAATAGAATGCATTTTAACAATAGCATGGCTTTTCCCACTACAGTGTCTAGATTCCATTTTTTCTACAGGTTCAGAGTTCAGATTTTATGCCATTGTCCTGTCACACGTATTCATGAGCATCACAACTTGAAACAACTTCCAGGTTACTTCATGCTGCTTCAAAGTAACCACTTGAGTGCTCTGAGCTTATAACTCCAGGCTGCCGTCGCTCTGCAAGCTGCAGAGTTAATAAGTACTGCAACGTAAAACAGAAGTTGAAACCCCCAGAAACTCAAGACTCTTGGGAAAGCACTCCAGGGCAGCTTGCTCAGTACTGCAGTGCAACTCAAGGGAGCACCAAGTTCACACAGTTCTGAACATGCACAGATGACCTGCTGTGAATGAAAATTGTAGAAAATGCTGTAGCCACCTCAAGAACTCAAAAGAAGTAGTTCCACATGCAGGAACACAGAAATGTTGCATTCATAGCAAAATCATTGCCCAAATGTCCTCTAAATAGTGGGCAGTCCAAGTCATGGTATACATGATACCAAAGAGGAGACATACATGAACTAATAAGTAAAGGTATAGGGGAAAAGGGATTAAATAATTCCTTATGCATAAGCAACAGTAAGCTGGAAACAGAAAATATGGAATACACATTATTATGTGCTTATGAATGCTTTAAAACATGGAAGGACTGAGTCACCTGACTATGCATGCAATAGTGAGAATAATTCACATGTTCAAATTATGGTGACTTTTTTTTATAACAATGACATTACAAATCAATGCAATAAATTTTAGCAATTAAACTACTTCATATACTTCATATGTTATGAAATATAATGGGTTATAGTGGAACACTGAAAAAGGTTAAGTAATTTAGCTCAGTGAGAATTATTGTTAGCTCAATCCTAAAACATTAACTCAGTAAAACATATTAAACATTTTGAGGCTATAAACAATTTTTTATAACAAAATTCTCGAGTTTTGCATGTTGGGCTGTAGATCTGTATTATAGTTCCAACATGGTGCCATGCTGGAAGTGTGCTATGTTTGAGTAAATGTAATGTACATGTAACAATTACTCAATTCCTACTTTGCTTTCAACCTGCTTTTGCAGTAGATGCTTGGTTTCATGAGTCACATGTGTGCAGATAATGCGAGGCACTGTCAGTTTGTCTGAGTTTATTTGTATCTTGGAAACAGCTGTCTACAGTTTTATAAGAGGAAGCTGGTGTGATCCTTTGGGAAGCAGCCATACATTGAATATAAACCAGTGATGAAAAACAATGAGCTAAAAGCAGCTTAGACTCTTAGAAGAGCTGCATGGTTGAATGCTAACTCTAAGTGGGTTTAGCATGATGAGTTAGGCTTAAAACATGCACATTCATGAATGAAATTATGCGAAATAAACTTAAGGGAGGCGCAAATACACTGAAAATGATATTACTCTAGAAGAATGAGAAATAATTTCGAGTCTCACCATTCTGACCCACATTTTCATACTACTTACCTTGCTGTTGGTCCTGTTAGAATCGCACACTAGAACTGCCAAAAGCAATATAATGTACAGCCACCCTTGGGATTTACAAAGGAATTTTCACAATAATAATAAAAAACATTGCCCTCATTCCACTCTAAACACTTAGGAAGAGAAGTGATGAAGACATTAGTAACTACATATATCTTGT
Organism: Paratilapia polleni; assembly: GCA_015106735.1. Classification (NCBI taxonomy): domain Eukaryota; kingdom Metazoa; phylum Chordata; class Actinopteri; order Cichliformes; family Cichlidae; genus Paratilapia; species Paratilapia polleni. The sequence continues at coordinate 28,616 of VUQI01062509.1, read as the reverse complement.
TCATGCAATATTTCGGTAAAGCTGACCCCTTACCTGTGCACCCCTACAACACCCAAGCACAGAGGAGAGCTATGTGCAGGCAGAGTATAAGTGGTAGCACTGCAGCACTAAGAAAGTGAGAGATAAAAAATACAGGGAAAAGCCAAATCACAACAATCATTAGTTCTAAAAAACTATGAACTATTTTTCCAAGGACGAGAAGGTGTAGCTTCCATACTGTCCCAAGAGGATCTCTAAGCACACACAAGCACTGCAAACAAACATCAATAAACCTGATCATGAAAAATAATATTGCTACTATGTAGCATTTATAGACTCGGAAAAACAAGAATAATTTAAAGCAGTCAGTAAAACAAGGTCACCAATAACAAATGCACCCGAGACAAGTAAACCCTGCACACTTCGAAACATACAATGTTGTTTCGAGTGCTCATTTTCCATTAGTTGTATCTAATGTATAAACGATAACATGTGTGCTAGTTGCAGTGCCCCAATCCCCCAAGCCCCAAATAAATTTAAGATCTCTGTTTGAATTAAATACATTTTAATGATTATAGTTCATTCTGTGAAGCTTTGTAGATATTCCAAGTACAAATCCTGACTGGTTATTCATAAGATGTACCTCAGCAACATACCGGTGGGTGTCCTTTGTTCTGGGAGAGCAATGTCTAACCCGAATTGGACCTGACAGGGTTATTTCATTTGGGTTCTGTGGGTGGACCAATAAAGAGGGAGCAGGATGAAATTAATAGAGGAGCTTCTTTCTCCCAGATATGTCCAGCTGAATTTTCATTAGCAAAAGAGGAGATGAGAAAAACTGAGAAGGTATTTTACAGTAATGGGGCTGCCTTTACTTCTACATCACAATTTATTCTTTTTCACAAATTTCTTTTAAATTCAAACTGATTCTCAGTGTTTCATTATAAATACATGATTAGGTAACTTGTGTGACAGTGAACCAAAGTGTGTAGTGAAATGCACTTTTTCTTAAAACATAAAAATATATATACAGCCATATACCTATTGCCATAATTCCAATCTCCATTTTTGTTTGTTTGTTTGTTTGCTTTAACTGAAGTATTTTGAGACTGGGATATGGATCATTTTAAAAAGCACCTGCAAATTAACTGATTTGTTTTTTTTACAGTTCTGTGAAAAAGTCCTGAGGCACCTCGCATTTCTTTATACTTTGTAAGGAAAATTGGAAATAGGTGCAGTGATTTATTGAAACATGGGAATATAAATGGAAATACACTACATAAGGCAAAAACAGAGTTTGTACAATTCCAGTAAGCCTGAAAGTCAATATTTGGTATGACCATCTTTATTCTTCAACACAACCTGAACTCTCTTAGACAAGCTTTCTTGTAGTTTCTTGAAGCAGTCTTCAGGAATAGTTCTGCAGGCTTCTTGAAGGACATTCAAAGCTCTTCTTTGGATGTTGGCTGCCTTTTCATCTGTTCTCTGTCAAGATGATCCCACACTGCTTCAGTAAAGACGAGGCTGTGTGTTTTTACATCCAGATATGCTTTTATTGCATTGGCAGGGATCATTGTCATCCTGATAAATGATGCTGTTGCCAATCAGATGCTTTCCAGTTGGTATTGCATTCAGCAAACAGCAGATGGATCAATTGAAGGGCCAGATGCATCTCTCAGGTCCTGTGTCAGGTCTTTGCTGGATTCCCCCCCCCCGTTTTGTAATCGGAAAAAACATTTCATAGACTTTTCATAGATTCAGCTAAAGAAATGGGAACGAGTGATGTGATTTGGGACAGGCTGCTTGTAATAAAGTGCATAACGATACAATGTAAAATTTTTTGCTAAATTGTCTGTTACACAACCCTGGTTCAACCCTTGAGTTAGGTGCCTTTTTTGTGCTTGAACAATTCATAGGTCAGTGTTTAGTGGCTTAACAAAAAACAAACATTCCTCTGAAAATGGTCAGTTATAAGGACTGGACTGAAAATGAGTGAAAAAGCAGCCAATGCCCAAAGAAAAACTTTGAAAGACCTTAAAAAAGCCTGGCGAACTATTGCTCAAGACCACTTTAAAAATTACAAAAAAGTCTGGCTCCTTGGAAGCAAAATGTAAAGTAATGAGAGGTGGCCCAAGACTTTTCCACAGTACTGAAGGTATGGAACCCCATTAAAGAGTTGCTCTTTTTATAGTATAAATATGCAGATTTAGAGGTTCTAAGAAAGGAAGGGAAGAAGAGAAAACTTTTAGTATAAAGTAGCAATAACATAGTTTTCACTGTGCATGACCACTAATATAACAAGTGTTGTGCTGTTACTACAGCAAGACCAATGGTCACTAGCAGTAATGGAAAGCATTAATAAATATTATAGCAAACAGCTTACCTCTTTGTGAAACTGGAAGAGAATTGAAAATGGTGGACATGTTTTACATTTCCAGTCAAAAAAGTCATTGTTGTTGTTATAAAGAAGTCAGTTTCTCAGAAGTGAGTTAATAATTGCAAGCAGAATCCAATTAAACTTTTTGCAAGCACAATAAAGTAGTTTAACTTTCTGAGCAGGGGTGTAGTGTAGTACAGAAGTGCACCTAAGGCACACTTGTGTCTAAGGTCATTTAATCACTGTTCCTATGATGGAAAGTTCACATACAGTACATTAGCCAGTTATAACTTACAAATGCATGAATTAGTAACCTTTTGCTGGAGGGTGACTCTCAAAGCTATTGATAATTGTATATATGCTGCATTTCCACAACCAAAAACATGAAAGCAAATGAAACCCAGATCATAATATTGCCCTGGGGCATGGTTGGCTGTCAGATAATGCCCAGGGCAAAAAAATAAATAAAACCAACAAAAAAAATGTGTAAAAAAAAGTCCTGATGGCTGTCATATTATGTGCATGCAATCTAAGCAAAGTGTATATTATTGTCACTTTAAGAAATTCAACTAAATAGTCATTTTATTTTCAAAGGTTGCTCTGGAGTACTTATCTAAAGTGTTCAGCTACAGTGGAAGTGCCAAAAACTGCAGTTCCTAGAGTGGTCACTTGAGGCTTGCTCCTAAAATTAGTCAGACCTCATAGACTCCCATGTTAAAATACTTAACTTGTTTACAGCCTGCTACAAAAAACAGCTTTGATCTCTACAGATAATTCACTCCTTTATAAGAGCTGTTTAAACTTTATTGAGGGCTTTAAGTTAATCAAGTCCTCAATAAAGTCCTTAAAATGTGTCCTTAAAATGTGGTTAACTTAATAGCATGGCTGCTTTAACTGGCAGGCGGATGCTGACACCAGTAACTGTAGCAGGCAGCTGTATGCCAGGATACACCTAACAACCTGTCCAAGAAGTCTTTACTCCACTTTTGGTGAAATTTGGTCAAATTCTAGTACTATCCTTTTTTTTTATTAAGTTTTTCAGCACAGATTAGCATTAGAATAATATGGCAACAACAAGGCAGTACTGTAGAAGCATTATAAAGTGCAGTTTGGAAATTGCACTTTATAATGCTTGGAAACACTGTCATAGTTTTACCTTTCAACCTTTCAGCTTTTAACTGTCTGGTGCTGCTCAAAAGCAGACAGCATTAACAGGCAGCTTTTTTTTCTCCTGCATGTTACACAATGCATGAGAACACACTTTTAATATCAATATGACAACTATGACAATGTTGTTTGTTTTTATTGGCTCTCTTGGATGATGTATGCTTTGCAGTTGATTGGATCTTCTGGAGAGGAAACAATGTACAGTATATGAATTTCAACCTGATTACTGAACTGTAAAAATTCACCTGGAGAAAAAAAAAAAATAGAGTGTCATTCTGGTGCAGTCCAGAAGGACTGAAGATATGTTGTTGAGAAAGATATAGTGTTCTTGGATTTATTGCTAAAAAGGTAAAAGTGATTTAAGCACAAACCTCAACATGTTCATTAAAATTCAACCCCAACCCCTACCATAATCTAACCTAAACACAATCTGTGTACCTGAAGCCCTGTGCTGTGTGCAGTTGCCATCCACCTAAATTTTCTACATAGTATAATACAGTGAATACATAAATGCCTAGTTCTTACATTACAATCATTGCTAGGTAGCAATTATATGTAATACAAATAATGTATGATACAAAACCATGTTTTCTAGGAAACACAATTGAGGTAGTAGCACTCTTGATAGTTCAAACACACTGTACAGTAATTATAATGACCTTTAGCCAGTGTTAGTGTATTTTCATTCTTTTTAATTTAATCAAGTGCATTGACATTTCATACAGTGTGTACTTGTATTTCCAAGTTATACAACTAGGGATGTATAATTTGCTGTGTCTGGCAACATAGCTTTATTTTTCAGTGTGCCTAATATTGTGAGGACACTTCAAAGTAATTGCTGTTCATGTGCATAAGAATATGTTTCAACTTGCAAAACATGGAAGAAGATGATATCCTTGGTTGACCATAGTTAGTCTCTTTTAAGCTAGGTCACATATATCCAGAATAAGTAGTGATTTCCTCTTTACTGCAAAATTATCAACTCAATCAATTCAAAGTGTCCTGCAACAAGGTGGCTTTCAACATTATGAGGGACTGTTGAAATATGCACCAGCTCAAGAAAGTTCTCTGATCAAACCTCTGACATACTGTAAAAAGGCAAAAGTTAAAATTAATTTGTGTGTTCGTTTGTGTTTATGTAGCTACGTGTCAGAGTTAGCATCAAAAGTCACTTAATGAATTTGTAACAGAGTTTTACCATGCATACTTATGCTTACCTGCAGAGGATTGAATTAGCTGTCACTGACACTTGGTTTCAAATGAAAAGGGACAGTATTGACCAGGATATTCTTTTTTGCACAAAGCGTGCAGTCTGGATTCTGCTGCTGTACACATTTTCCATTTCATCTCCTCTCTGAGAGCACACCATGTCATCACTTATTTAGCTTGTTTCTGGTTCAGCATCTGTCCATCTCCCCCTGTCTCTTTATCTCTCTCCCCGGGTGTGCTTGCAAGTTTGAGTGTGTGCACTGGAGCGCCTGTTATTCACTAAAAGTTGTCTTTCATTTAGTGTTCTTTTTATTTATTTTATGGCTGTCTTGTTCTGGAAATTCTTTGTTGTTCAGATGCTTGTCTCTCCCTGGTGAGACATCTCCTTTTTGACTGCAAACTTAAAATGAAATTTCACATCCTAACTTGGAAATCGGATTGAACTTCTGTCAAAAGAACTACACCTTTGAGCTTTCACCTAGACCTTGATCAAGTCCCATTCTTACGCTTTGGTAGCTTTTAAACTAGCAACAGAGGCAACTGGCAGCAAACAAAGTAGGACATTTTTTGTAAAGAGTATTTCTTTCTTTTCTTTTTAATGTAATACTTATAATTAACACAAGCAAATCTATGATTTTATTGGATCCTTGACTTGTCACAGTCAAATGTTTAGTGCCTGCAACAGCAAAAAAACATGTGAATCTAGGTCAGTGACATGGCCTCATAAACTATGTACGAAGGAGATTTGTTGCTAGTTTTGAAAGCTGTGGATAATGTTTGTCTACTCAGTGTCAATGAAAAGAATCAAGAGGTGTTATAATAGTACCTCACTGATAATTCTCTGATACTTACGGTGAAGGTGGACAGTTAAAGTAAAATTTTTAGCATTTGCGATAACTGGCAATCAGTCTTTCACATCGCTGTGGGGGAATGTTTGGCCCACTCTTCTTTGCAGAATTGTTTTAATTCAACCACACTGGAGGGTTTTTGAGCATGAACAGTCTGTTTAAGGTCATGCCAAAGCATCTCAGATTTAAGTCCAGACTTTGACTAGACCACTCCAAAACCTTCATTTTGTTTTTTTTTTTAGTCATTCAGAGGTGGACTTGCTAGTGTTTTTTGGATCAATGTCCTGCTGCATAACCCAAATGTGCTTGAGCTTCAGGGAACAAACTGATGACCAGACATTCTCCTTCAGGATTTTATGGTAGAGAGCAGAGTTCATGGTTCCATCAATTACGGCAAGTTGTCCAGGTCCTGAAGCAGCAAAGCAGTCCCAGACCATCACACTACCACCACCATGTTTGACTGCTGGAATGATGTTGTTTTAATGAAATTCTGTGTTCGTTTACGCCAAATGTAACGGGACTCAAACCTTCCAAAAAGTTCAACTTTTGTCTCATCAGTCCACAGAATATTTTCCCAAAAGTCTTGGGGATCATCAAGATATTTTTTGCCAAACGTGAGACGAGCCTTTGTGTTCTTCTTGGTCAGCAGTGCTTTTCTCCTTGGAACTCTCCCATGGATGCCATTTTTGCCCAGTCTCTTTCTTATTGTTGAATCATGAACACTGACCTTAACTGAGGCAAGTGAGGCCTGCAGTTCTTTAGATGTTGTTCTGGGTTCTTTTGTGATCTCATGGATGAGTCGTTGATGCACTCTTGAAGTAATTTTGGTGGGCCGGCCACTCCTGGGAAGGTTCACCACTGTTCCAAGTTTTTTCCATTTGTGGATAATGACTCTCACTGTGGTTCGCTGGAGTCCCAAAGCCTTAGAAATGGCTTTGTAACTCTTACTCTTACTTTTTCACATAGGGCCAGGTAGGTTTGGATAGCTTTTTTCCTTTAATAAGTAAAATCATCATTTAAAAATTGCATTTCATATTTACTCGGGTTATCTTTGTCTAATGTTGATGTTTGATGATCTGAAACATGTAAGTGTGACAAATATGCCAAAAACAAAGAAATCAGGAAGGGGGCAATTTTTTTTTTTCACTGCACTGTAAGTGCTTAATTTTATGCTAATAAGTAGGCTAACTAGTTTCAATTGTTTATTTTTTTTCTGAGTTTTTAAAATGGAAAACCAAATACTACAGATAAGCTTTTCCCACATTCATTGTAGCCCTGAACTTTTCTAGAAATCACCTGACCAAGGGGAACATGAGAATGCAAATGTCCAACACAGCTGGATAGGAAATTAGCCTTTCCTGAACCTGCAGTCTCCCTAGTACAAAGTCTTTTATATCAGATTGTGCCAATGTTCAAATAGCATAGGTAATAGTCTATTGCATTCACTGCTAGCGAATGAGCTTAATGTGTGCTGCCTCTTGCATTTTCTGTCTAGGCAGCTCCCTTGCCTAAACCCCAAGGACTACCCCCTATGGTGGAAACATGTCAGAGGTGGACTATTTATTGCTGTATGATACACATGAGACTGGACAACTATGTAAAATGTTCATGTATGTTCATGAAAATGGATACAGACTTGCTGTAGCCTTTCAAACCCTTTCATCTACATTTTATTTATCTAAAGAGTCAATTATTCATTTGAAATTATTTAAATTATTTAAGTAAACTTTGAAGATAATTCATGTCATCAAATGAAACATAGTCATATTTTGTTCATATAGTAGAAATTGTAATAGTTTTGAATAGTATCTAATGAACTTTGCTTAGATCAAAATAGTGTGAAAAAAGTTACCAAGTGTAGCCACTTGTTTTTCATTATTTTATTAACATAATTTTTACTACTACGAATTGTAAGATTTATTTTTTTTAAATATGCAAAATCACATAATAAAGATCTTTTTTTTTATTTTATTAGTTTTTTTATGTTAAATAACACTGAACTTCAGAGTACTTGACAGTGCTATACTGACACAACTTTAAGTTGTTATTCCTCAAGGTCTTAAAAAAATCTAATTTGCCCAGGTTTCCACAGAGACAGGCACCTGCTGGTCTTTGAAGGATCATGGGGGAATCTCCAAACAGTGAACTGGTAAAACAGCATAGGAGTGATCTATGGTGCACATAAGGAACAGAGGTCATAGAGGTCAGAGAGTGTCTTGACAGAGGGTCCCTTGACACAAACATGAGATCTGCCCCTGTAAGCACAGGCACCTGCAATGTAACTAAATGATGCAAAATTGAACAAATTAGAATCTATTTATTCTGAGCTAACTGAGATTAAACTAACTGTGAGTTAACTGAGATAAAACTGAGCTAAAAACAGAAATCAGTGGAGGGATGGGGGGACGTGTCATGAGATTATAAAGGAACCTGAGCTGTCATTTCATTATGGCTTTTAGGTTTTCACGTTAGGTAAAACAGGAGATGATATTATGTGATAGTAGATATTTTTCTCCAAAAACGAGTGTTGTAAACCTAAAAAATACACTCTCTCTGCTCCCTGAAACATTCATTAAGGATTAATCATCCATTTATTAATGTCAGATGGGTTATTTATAGATTCTAAATAGATCTGCAGTTCAAAATTTGGTATAAACACTAATTATGAGGGAATTCTTGGTGAAGGCTTGAAATATGAATGGTATGTAAGGGTTGATGGAGGTACACTCTGAGGACGACTTTTTTAAAATTTTGTTATTTATTGATTTATTAATTTATTTGGAATTACTCAAATCAGATTCACTATGGGGTGTTTTACATGTTCAGTTATATTGCAATGTAACTATAATAGGCCTTTGGACTCAGGGCAGCCTTTGTCACTGATTCTGTTCGTAACTTTTCTGGACAAAATTTCTAGCCATAGCCAAGTGGCAGAGAGTTTCCATTTCAGTGGCCTCAAGATCACCTCTTTGCTTTTTGTCGATGATGTGGTCCTTCTGGCTTCATCAAGCAGAGACCTCCAGTGTGTGCTGGGGCAGTTTGCAAGCAAGTGTGAAGCAGAGCATATGAGAATTAGCACCTTCAAGTCTGATGATTCTCATCCAGAAAAGGGTGGTGTGCCCACCACTGGAGCTACTTATGTATGTTGGGGTCTTGTTCACGAGTGAGGGGAGAGTGGAGTGGGAGCCTGACATACAGACTAGTTCAGTGTCTGCAGTGATGTGGTTGCTGTAACAGTCTGGTGTGCTAAAGTGAGAACTCATGGTGAAGGTAAAGCTAAATCTAAAGGTAAAAAGCTAAAGCTTACTGAATCATCTACAGTCCTACCCTCATCTATGGTCTCAAGCTTTGGGTAGCATAAGATTATGGATACAAGGCACAATGAGCTTTGTCCTAAGGGTGTAATTAGAGATAGGGTGAGGAGCTCAGTCATGCAGGAGAAACTCAGCATCACAAGGAGCCAGCTGAGGTTCAGATGCCAGAACTACCTGGATGCCTCCTAGGTGAGGTGTTCTGAGCATGTCCTAATGGGAGCTGCCTTCGCAATCGTGACCTAGGCACAAAATGCAGGGATAAATTATATTGTAAACTGTAGGGTTCTTAACATAAATATATATCTATATAGATAGATAGATATAGTTGTCATCCTAAGAAGAGGAGAAAATGTATTTCAGTTACACATGGTATATTTTGGAAAAGCTGAGATGTTCTTAAACTAACTGTTGAAGCAAACAATGTCTTAAAATAATATAGACAAGAAACTGAAAGACTTTCACAGTATATTTTAATTGGCACTAACTACATATTATCAGTGCATTAACTACATTGTTAGAAGGTCAAGACTATCAGCACAACCTAAGTACATTAATCATGAGTGTACCTAGAAGTATATTAAGTAGGCTATTCTTAGATTAAGGCTCTTCAGTCACTAAAATTCATTATCGCAAACAATTCACTTGATGCTGGTGATGTTTAAGGTGAAGGTAGTCCCATCCTTGAAGGTAGTCCCATTCTGTTTGTTTCTGGTTGAATGCCAAGTATCTGATGACATTAAAGTTTCACCATCCCACCAAAATAAGTGTGACAAGAATACTAAATTGCAGGTAACCTTGCTGTAGAAACTGCAATGGTTTAAACCAGCTAACAGCCAACATGAATTTATGATTTGAACATAGCTCCTCAGTTTTATCTGTGCCAAGCGAAGATGGCACACGAGCAATAGTAAACTAAGATTTTTTGACTCAGAAGAGGAACCTTTGTTATGTTTATTCTGTCCATTATGTTTATTTATCAGAACACTTTAACTATGCAGTGCATAGCGTTGTCTATATTTTCACTGGCTCTGGGGCTGAAAAAATTCCTCTGACCTGTGGTCTCTGTTTGCACCATCTTCTTATGTTAAGCAATTTGTCAGATAGAAACACTTAATTACTCTTAAGTGATTATTCCAATAAAATGAATTTCCAGAGCTCCACTATCTGTATGTTGCACAACCAGTGAGGCATACACACATAAGAGTGCACACAAAGGCAGTCACAGTCACACAGAAAAATAAGCCTTGGGACATGGCTCCAGGAGGAAGGGGTTTCTCTCCTCTCATTGGGCTCAAGCTTTTCTTCAACCTGTCTCCTGTCACAACACTTATTTACCAGGGGAGAAATTGCACCTGAAAGATCTTCCAAACCGAAACCATAGAACAGCTTGCGGGTGGCCAGGGATAATAAAAAAAGGAAGAAACATTGAAATAGATACAGACAGAGAGGCAGTGGGTAGGAGAAAGAGAGCTGAAATGGCACAGTGAGACAAAAACAGCTTGGAAGGCATTGCACCAGAGATGCTTCAGGACCCCTGGGGATGGGCAAACTCAGCACAATCGTAATTTTCATTTCTCGGTGTGCAACCCCAAATGATTGGGGGTCTAATGATGGTTATTCTAATTGGCCTTTCATTTCTCCACTTTCACATGATCACATAAAATGCAGCTGTGCATAGATAATTATCATGCAAACATTACTCTGGCTCTAACACCCTTGAGGTCAAGATGTCATGCATAGTTTTGTGTTAAGAAAACATTTATCCCTGGAGAAATGTAGTTAAACTAAAGAGCAATTTCTGATTTTTATCCCCTAGATTTTTTTTAATTTTTTTTATAACATTTGTAACTAGCTGCAGCTTTTTATGATTCACTGTGTAAGCCACTCAAATGAAGACAAGGTCATGTAACCTTTTCGAAAACTTTCTAAGCAAGGAATAGTTTTAGGGGAGCTCAGGCAAAGTACTGTAGTTATTTCTCTCCATGAACACTTTTACCAGGTCAGAGCAATCATTTTGGTGTTTTTTTTTTCCATTTACCTGGGTAAAAAACACTATCCACGATTGCCATCTGACTGGTCTAAAGCATTCAGCCAAAAAGCATTTTTGTTGATGATTTCAGTCTTTTTTCTGGTGAACACTGGGAGTTTAAAATCCAGACTTGTCTTTGTGAAGTAAATTGATATGTATTCAAAAGTATTACTGAATCTTTAATCCTGTGCTGAATATATTGCTTTTGTTATCCTGTCTGTTGCACTCCATTGAGTCTTCCCATCAAATATAGCTTATTGACACACTTGTGAGGCAGGCTAAAGCTACTCGATTGTCCATTGATTTTGTCTCTGGCAATGGTCTACCTCGAGTCATCTATTTTGAAATCTGGGAGGAGATGAACACCTGCATTTATCAAACCATGTTGTAAAAAAAAACAAAAAACAAAGTAAAGGAATAAAACAGAAACAGTCCAGGTCAGGTCAGACAGACAGATATATATTGATCCATGGGCTTTCTGTTGGTAATGTTATTTGAGTCTCCCTTCCTGTCTAATTAAATTGTAGTGCAGTCAGGTAGGTTATGCATATTTAGAATTCTCTCAAGCACTAAGTCAGTGTAGCTGTAAGCCAGCAGGAGGGCTGGTTGTTGGAGAGTTGCCGGTTAAGCAAAGTTAATCCCACACCTGCAATCATAAGGGCACAATGTCATATGAAAGTATGCACTAAACCTAATGGATACTAGATTTACCATGTGCACTCACACACTTTCTCTTGGGAGGTTGTTACACCAAAAGCTTAAAAGAGAGTTGAGCACATATGCAGGGACTGGCTGTTTGAGATATGAGGTTGATTTTTAAGCAGGTCTCTTTTTTCCTGTATTTTTTTTCCCCAGAAGAGGATCCTGCATTGTTTTCAGGAGCAGCTGTTTTTTTTAGGTTCAGTGGTTTTCAATGATGTAGCCCAAAACACATCACCCATGAAACAGGGAGCTGGAGCTGGCATTGCTAAAGGGTGCTGTGTAGGCGCCGGGCTCTGGCGCAGACAGTCATCTCTGTGATGTTTTGGAGGCCTCCCAGTACTTTATAATGCACCAGGGACAAAACCCGGCAGACTGATGGGAAAGGAAGGCTATCATCAGAGGATGCATTTAATTTCCATAAAGATGACTTTGTTTCCTAATTAATCTCCTGGCTCCGTCTCCCCGCTTTGCTCCTGTCACTTCCTCAGAATGAAACATGGCCGGCAATTTGTTAAATCAATTATTCCGGGGAAGAAGCAGGGCTTTCGGCGAGCCCATCCACACAAGCATGCATATAACACACAGACACACACATGAGGTGGCGGAGGACACTGATTGTAGAGATTGTAGAGTGGCCTTCAAGTAAAAAGGTGGACAGTGTTGCTGGAATTTGGGATCTGGGAAGTAAGAGAGAAAAAAGTGCTTGTCCTTGTTGACATGGCAGACAGCTTTGTAAACACTTGGCTGACGAGGACTCTCCTTGGCCTTATGCCCTGAACTCCTGCAAAAAAACAGGACTGCTGAACCCTGAGGGACAGGATACACATGGAGAAAGAGAGGCAGGAGGAGAGGACAAAGTGGCAAAGAGGGACATGAGCAGGGAATGGGAGGAGGCATCAGGGAAAAGATAGATGCCACGAGGGAGATAAAATGAGAGCCAAGAAAAACTAGAGGAAACCACTCTCTGTTTTTATATCTACATTTTAAAAAAAATCTCACAGACTGGCATTTCATTTTGTGCTCTCTGTTCATTAAAATATTGATTTAGATTAAACAGTGTTAAACCTGACACATGCTGAAGGTGCAGCGGAGCAGAAGATGAAACTTGGGCTTAAAACAAAAACAACAAAGCACATTTTTGATCAAGTTTGACTTATCAATGATCTACAGGTGCACAGAACAGAGGCATGATTCATTGCGGGGTGAGACGAGAGACAGCGGATTGGTTCCAAATGAAAAAGCTGACTTTCAAATAGGAAGACAAACAGACAGAGGGGCCTGATGGTGGCGTCGGCTCTTTCTGCCTGCATTAGGGAGAAGAGGAATAGCGTGGCAGGATGTGTTTAAATCAGAGAGCTCTATCTTGTAGTGAGACACATTTCATTAAGCCCAACAGCTGGGGCCGCGGCTCCATGCGTCCACACATCTATCATACAAATCCATCAGACCCCTCTCTTTCCTTCACTGACAGCATGTGTGTGATCGGAGCCCATCCTCCTGATCAGGAGACTCACTGACTGCCCCCACTTATTCATTTCTACTTCCATCTTCCCATTTCTATGCTAAGATTTCTTATTTGCCCCCTCCCTTCCTCTCTCTGTCTTTCTGTGGAGCTCTCCATTTCCTCTCCCATTCACCTCTGTCCTTCATTTCTCTCTTAGCTCAATATTTTTTA
>VUQI01062509.1:0-11096 GCA_015106735.1 Paratilapia polleni | reverse complement strand
GATATGTTAAAGTTAAAAAAAAAAAAAAAAAGTCTGACCTCAGGAGGACACTTTCTGAGGTGCCTACCCTTGGTCTTATTTAATGTAACTGTATTTCATTATGAGGTGTAAAGTACAGCACTTCTGTCAGATGGCATCACAGAAATACTTATACAGTGTCCTTTAGCAGCTGTGCCTTGATGCCCCGGCCATCAAGATATCGAAAGCCAAGAGATAAGGTTCTTCTTGTAAAGAGCAATGGAGGTGGCATTAGGTGGTGAAGGGTTGGCGGGTCATAAGTCTGACAACCAGGAGGCTGTGGTTTGTGTCAGATTTGGGAGCTTAGTGTTTTCTGCCTTGCTTTGCTGTTGTCACTCACTGATTAGCTTTGTTTGTACATGCACTTTACTTTGTTTGTCATCTGCTGGTTGTTTTAAGGCACTGCAAACTACCTGGTGGCAGCATGGTGGTGTGGTTGCCTCACAGCAAGAAGGTTCTGGGTTTGACTCCCTCTGTGTGGAGTTTGTATGTTCTTCTCTTGCCTGCGTGGATTCTCTCTGAGTATTCTGGCTTCCGCCCACGGTCCAAAGACAGGCATGTTGGGTTAATTGGTGATTCTAAATTTGCCATAGGTGTGGATCAATGTGGGAATGAATGGTTGTTTGTCTCTCTGTTAGCCCTGTGACAGACTGGCAATCCTACCCTACCTCTCTCCCTATGACAGCTGGGATAGGCTCCAGCCCCCCATGACCCTGAATTTGATAACAAGAAGAAAATGGAGGCATGGATGGATGGATGGACAGTCGTATTTAGGGTATTTCAGACTCCAGCTATTGAGTTTAAACATGACACCAAGGGGTCCTTTACAAGTGTCCATGTGTAACAAGTCCCAGAGGCAAAGGACAACTTGTGTGCATCTGTTTGACACCTGCAACCTTGAAAAAATGGTAATAGTTGATGGGACCGAGAGCCGTCTGTTTATTTATGTGTGCGTGTGCATTTGGCCCAATTACTTTCTCCTGCTAAGCAGCAGTCACCACCCATCGCTAAAAGACACAGCGAGAAGAAGAAAACTCAAGTCTGACCACTTGTGCACCAGCTTATCAGCTCAGAATGACATCCAACTTTGAGGTGTCTTGGGGTGCCTCCCGTGTGCCTTTATTATTTCACCTGAGTTTTCACCTGCTCTCAGTAGCAATTGGCCAGATGTGTTTAGGTGAGAAAATCCACAGGGTGGCATTCTGTTTATTCTTCAAACAACTAATCCTGGCACAATGTTGACTGCTTCCGTTGCTTACCAAAAATAGCTTTGAGGAAATGGCTCTGCATGTGGGGCAATTTTAAATTCAAAGTGAAATGAGTTGCATTCTGCTGAGCACCAGGAAAGCTTTCTTTTTCACAAAGGCACAGGAAAAATGATTCCCTTCCTTTAATTTTTGATCACAGGTGCCCCAAATATAAATGCAGGCGTGCTTTACATTCTTGTATCAAATGTTGCACAGTGAATTAAAAAAAAAAATCATTTTACTTCTTAGTTAATATGAAATATATTAACTATATGTGCTGTATTTTATTCATGTACTGTATGCATGTGTTTTTGTCCATGTTAATTTATATTATCATTGTTGTTTTTATCATGTTGCCTTAATTTGTTTAATATATTTGCATTTTTAAAATCTCAAAATCACTTTACATGGATTGTTTTTCTTCTTGCAAGAAACAAGAGAAATATGATAAAATAATGAAAAAATGTTACACAGTTGATCCTTTAAAATCTGAATCTATTTCTGGATTATATAAATCACTGTGCACTACATTACACAATAAGAAAAAGCACCATTTAGAGATGAATGTTTGTCACTAAATAGCACACATAAATATAATTTTGAGAATGTATGACTTTTTTTTTTTTTACGCTCTTTATGCTCTGTTGAAGACACTTCAACAAGCGTAAGACCTTTCCATGTACATTAACATATTTCTGCCTGTAAACATACCTGTATCCCAATGTTTTACCCCATTAAAACATTTCCTGCTTTCTACTGAGCTCATCTCACATTGTCATTTACCTGTGTGGGTGACATTTCTCCACTCCATTAAAGTAGAAGATATTAAAAAAAAAAAAAATCCATTGCCCTCAGCATCCCTTGTGAACACGCAATGAGCACAATTCCATTTGCTCGTCTGCTGTGCAATATCCCACACTTCCCAATTACTTAAGTACAGTGAGCTAATTAAATTTAGTTATGGCAGATGAGTTTGAAAAAATGTGTCATTTACAATGGTTTAGTGTGTGTTTTCTTAATTTAATTAACTAAATACAGTCTTGTGAGCAACAAATGCAGCATATATCAGCATCTAGGTCAGCCTGCACGAACATCATCTCACCTTTCTTGCATGGTTGCATTCATTTATTTCACAACCTGACTTGTCTCTCTGGCTTTTCCACCCTGCCGCTCGACTCTCTTCTGCCTCTGGGTCAGAGAGGTCAAAGTTGAACTCGGATTCTTACTGACTCCATCTTTTCCACTGTGTAATCCCCCGCCGTCTGTGGCCCGATTCCTTGTGAGTGGCAGATGTGAAGCTCATCATAAACAGCCCCGACACACTCTCTGATTCCATCTGTCTCCAAACATGGCTGTTTGGTGAGCCGCTGGATTGCTGTAGTTCTGTGACTATAACTGTGGTTTTAGTGATCTTGACCAGAAGACAGGATATTACACAGCATCAGCACCTCAAGGGTGAGGTGTGCCCCCTGCTGAGAAAACTAAAGTGGTCAGTCTTTGAACACTGCAGTTTACTGGATTGGTGGAAGAAGCACTTAGCAATGTGGAAGGGCTAGTATGTGGTTGCAGTAAACAGCCCCATACAGAGAGAGCCTGGGCTCTGTTTCATTTCAAGTGCAAAAAGTCACGCAGTGTTAAGGGGGAAAAAGAAAAAGAAAATGTGAAGCAGTAATAGCTCAAAAAATGCTAATCCCCCATTATGAAAAATAACAATGTCAAGATTTTTGTAAGGGAACAGAAAAATGCTATGAACAGCATATGCCTCCATGTTTCAAGCCATCTCAAACCTTTTGTCCATACCCCTCAGGTTGACTCATTTTACAATCTGCCATCCCTATCAGAAGACATAATTTGTCTGTGACTCCAAAAAGACACTGAACGTCATGCAATCACGATAGTCATTAAACAAAATGAATTAATAAAAAAAAACAAAATGTTGGAAAGAGAAAAGCATTTCCAATCCATCCACCCTGTCCTCATCCATATAAAGATTTCAATAACAGTAATTTAATACAATGTATCCTTACATTACAGAATACAAAAATATTATATGAAAGTAGATGTTCACTCATTTAAGTTGTATTTTGTAAGTTGTATTTTGACACTATAGCTGAAGTGTAAGAACTCACCATCATTTTATAAGCTTTTACTAAACTGAACATTATTGGAAAATATCTACAAAGTACGAGCTCTAGTTTTCAGTTAGTTTAAAATATTCATGTACAGTATAACTTTCTCAAAACTGAAGATTTTTAAGCAAATATACTTCAGTGCTCTCTTTTTCTTTCTTTTTTCTATCTTGCTCTGTTTGCCACTTTCTGTTCATCTTTTTCTCCCAGTGAATCTTTCTCCCTTCCTTTCACCACATTTCATACAGGGGCAGCATCATAAGGCTACGGTGCCCTTTCAGAGAGGATAACTGAATCCCCACTGGAGATACTTGAGTAAATGACCGTGGGAAATGAGTGTACTTTAGAACACAGTGATACTAGGTCCACGTGGAGAGGGAAGCCTTTACTGGCTAAATCCTCTAGTCCCTTGCATGGTGTTTACCCTTGGCACCATATCGCCCCAGATCTGAAATCCTGACTATCCTCAAAACCCCATTACAGACGCTAATCCCCAGCAGTGTGCGCTCCACACTCCTCAGTCTGGGAGGCATTATGGTTAGACTGAGTAATTTCATTTCTGCCGAACCAATAACCAAATATACCTTTAGTCATTTTTTTTTTTTTTGAGCATACTTTTTTTTTCGCATTCTCCAGACTTGATCTTACACGTGGCCATGAATTACATTTATTTTTTAAATGAAAAGGAAGAGAACCAAAAGACAAGCGTTAAAGATGGTAAAACTGAGCCTCGGGGCTGTGGTCTGACTCATTCCTGCCAGATATATCTAAATGAATCTTGCCTTCGTGTAAAAAGGGCAAATGGAAAAAGACAAATTCAGTATGCATGACAAGAAAGTGACCGTAAGTACAGATTTGTTGGGACTGAAAACAAGTCTGCAGATGAAAGGATACTGCTATCATATTGCTACCAAGTTGTCAAAAACAATGGCGAAGCTGAAAAACAAATTATAATTGCTGCTTA
Organism: Paratilapia polleni; assembly: GCA_015106735.1. NCBI lineage: Eukaryota > Metazoa > Chordata > Actinopteri > Cichliformes > Cichlidae > Paratilapia > Paratilapia polleni. The sequence goes on along the minus strand of VUQI01062509.1, from coordinate 6,738 downwards.
CGCATTTCTACACAAAACACGGCACAGCTCTAGGATTTAATAAGTCAAAATTGGAATAATGAAAGTGAAACGTGTAGAAATGGGGGTATGGGAGGGTGAGGGTGGGGATTTTTTATTTTTTTTTCACTTTCAGATATAAGCTTAAAGATAAAGGGAGAGCTGAGTTTAGGCAGACAAGTCAGATATAATTTCTACAATTGGGATACGTTCTACACTAGGCACAGTGTTTTATTCAGACATGAAATCAAGATAAGTAGCCCACAAAGAAATTACTCATAAGGAGAGATTCCTGTTACATGCTGGAATAGTTTTATGGTCACAGGGGTTCAAGATATGAATGTGTATGTGGTAAAATAAGTATGGTTCTGACACAGATATCTTTAGCAGTCTGACTAAGAGCTGGATTTCAGGCTTTCTCTGTGCAGTTGACCCCTGGGGAGAATTTTGTGCATGAACACAATGTTAAAGTAGAACTAAACTTTTCATAACATTCACTTTCCTTTTTCACAGAGATCCTCCAGTATTCATAGGCCTCAGTTTCACTTATTTTTTATTTTGTTTGAAAACACAATTTTCATCCATCTAGAAGACGATCATTATTATTATTAGTAGTAGTAGTAGTAGTAGTAATAACAAATGGTTGGCTCCTTTTGACAAAAATATTTTTTGGCAAAACCTAAAAAAAGAAGTAAAAAAAGATGAAATCTGCAGGACTGACAGGTAGAAACAAGCTGTAAATCTATCTAAACATCTAGTTTAATATGGAGAACATGTTCACATTCAGCTTTTTGCATCTCCAACTCTTAAAGAGCAGCATTATCTACTTGATAAATTCAAGTCCACTTTTCACTTTCCTACGGGCTCTGCTTATATTTTCCTGCTAAACTCCTTGGAGAAATATCTGACCTTTTTTGCTAAATTATTGCTAAAAATGGAAAGTGAATAGTAATTATGTGTGAAGTATAACTAGACTAGACTAGAAATTTCCAGAGCAGCAAATTAGTTGAAAATGTTTTAATTTCATTAAGAAAAAAAAAATGCACCCAGCCCTGCCTTAATCTATCTAATCCAAATTCTAAAAACAATTAGAGAGACCACAGTCTGGCGCTTACCTTTGTGCAAATAGCATTGTCTGAAACCAAAATAAGGAGCTGAAATACCCTGAACTGCTCTATAAAACACAGTGCATCTGAAGAGCTGGTTCATAACACCTGATTTAGATCTCAGCAGCCCACTGAATGTATCGACTGTTACCAGACCCATGCATATAACCCACCTCAGTCTGCTAGCTGGTTGGCTTTTATCATCAATAGTAATTGGTGACAAAGAGAAATTAACCCAGATTATGAGGAGACATTAAGGGTTGTGTTAAGTGCATGTAAAGTCTCTGGGGATAATGTCATTGTAAGCTAGCTTTTTAGCTTGTTTTTTTAGCTGAAAGGTTATGTTTTAAAACCCTAACCCATCTTTTCCCTGACTCTAACCAAGTAGTTTTGTTGCCTAAACCTAACCAAATAACTAGTAAAAACACATGATTAAACCAATGAGTAAAAGCAAGAGTTAAAAAGCAATTTATATTGAAAGCCCAAAACATGTCTCATGGTTGCGAGTTAATTGCATTATGCTTTTGCATCACCTCCTGTCTCCTAATGAGAACTCTTGTTTCCCTTTTAATGTGGAAACACAGGGCCTGTAACTTTCATTCAGTAGGGCAGAATTACCACCACTGAATAAGATGGTTACTGGGAGCTACTACTTACTAGGAGCATGAGGCCATCCACAGACAGTATGTATGGGACTAATAACTGATAAAGACTTTTAAATCAGCTGATATCATTTAAATGCATTATTAGTGTCAAAATTAAAACTACCTGAATGTCCTTTTTATTTATTTATTTATTTTTGTTGTTGTTTTAGGTGTTATCAACAATGCTTAAGTAGCACTCCATGGGGGAAACTGACATAAGAGTAAGCATTCCCATTCAGGTCACATTTGTCAGTGTAGCTCCCATCTCAGTAGCGCAAAGCTTCCCATTTTCCTGCAGGAGCTTGCACTTATATAGGATCAACAGTTCCATATAGGCAAAGAAACAATATCCATCTGCAATCCAATACAACAAATGCTAGACAGAAATTTATCCTTTTTTTTCTTGCTTACTTTTGAGGTATTGCTGAATAGAAATGCTTAGAAGACCAGAGAGTTCAAACAAATGAATGAATGAAAGTCATATTATCTCATATGTCAAATGTAACAAATGCAGATGACCACAAGATGTTCAATAATTGGTAAGTAAATAGGTCACAGTAACACACCAAATACAAAACTGTGTCACCACAGTAATAGTCGGTAACCGAAGCAGTGAGGCCTGCTGGCTCACTGCCCATATTGGATCCTCTCAGACCCCCTCTAAAGCCTCCTAGGGGGGCCTTTAATAGAAGAACAGCTGTGCCGATGCTATTTCTCATTTAACTCACTTAGAGACTGCCTTCTTATCACAGGCTCAAAACAAAAACACCAGGTCACCCTTCCAGCGCTTCCCTCTTTCTCTACAGCTCCCTAACCTGATTGTAAACTTTTAAAATTTAATTGAGGTTCTGGCGAATTGCTTTGTGAATTTGATCGAAGCCTCCACTAGCAAGCTTTCCTTGGAGCAAAGCTCCCGCAGCCAGGCCCCGTTTCACTATACACAGGCAGTGAAGGAACACAGAAAGCCACATACATAACCGTACACACACCCAAGAGGGCACTCTAATATAATTAGGTACAAACCAATTATTCAAGCAATCAGTCTCAGTTTGATGATGTGTCAACACTTCTTGTCAGTCCTATTTCCCAAACTGTTCTTGAGCTGCATCACTAATTTTGTATTCATACTCAGCATCCATAAAAGCTTGCACTCTCTCCTCAATTTTAATCATTGTAGTCTCGGCAATCAAGAGCGAAGAAACTGTTGACAAGAGGTCAGAAGTCGAGTTATGAAATATTACAAAAGTGTGAATTTTAATGAGCCACTCTGCTAGTTATCCTCCCACAGTAAATGCCCAAAATGGACTACTTAAATGCATATTGCTGCCTTATCACGACGGGTGTGGAGGCAGAGCAATTTAAAAGCATGGTAGAAATTTTTGAGATGGAAATATGACCAAGAAGGAAATAAACTACAGGTGATACGCAGTAATGTACCTGTCAAACAGAAAAACAATTTTGGGAATATAATTTGCAAAATGGGTAGGAAAAGTCAAATAGAAGAGAAAGTGTATATTTAGCACACATAGTAGGCCAACTAATTATTCTTCCTCTCTCTCTCTCTCTCTCTGTCCTTAACTGTATAAGTTACTGTCATTATTAACTATTTACCCTTTTGGTAATTTATATTATGATATCATTCCACCTTACATGAACAATAATTCACATTAATCAACATAAAGCTTTTAAAATCTTTAAAGGTCCTTTAAAAAGTTTACAGAGGCAAAGTAAGAAAGTTTCAAGCTTTTCCAGATACTTTATTAGATGAAAAAAATGAAGATTTGTTTATTTATTTATTTATTTAACCATTCTTTACTGCATGGTCAGAGGTCAGCAGATAGGAATTCAGTGCGTTGCTCAAGGACACATTCAAATAAGAGTTATTCAGAGTTAGAAATATATTTTGAGCACACTCAGTATCACAATGTTGTTCATAATTCTTCTCTGGGTTTTTATTATTTGCAGTGTAAAAGATCAAAATTGTCTTGAACCAAAAAAAAAATTGACTTCATAAATAGACTGATATGCCACTAAAAGCACAAAAAGAATGTTAAAACACATTAGCTTCTGTTTTTTTCGTTGTTGTTGTTTTTAAATCTATTAATTCCCCTATTTGTTTACTTTCCTTTAGACTCATTTTTAAATGTATAAATAAAAAATATAAATGTTTTTATTTATGTATGACTTTCAGTTTGTATTTCTGCTTCATTATGCAAATGAGGGGACTTTCTTAAGGGTGATGATCGATCCCTATCGCCACCAACTCTGACTCCCAACAGAAATGGTTGCCTCCAGTTAGGAGATTCCTACAGAGCTAACGCAAGGAAAAACTTCTTCAGGCATGTTTTCAACTTACATTTTTTAGTTAGGCCATCCTAACTGTGGAACCACTATGTCCCACTTCACATAAGACGTGTTGCTGTGACCTGCTTTCTGTCAACAACCTTAGTCAAATATAGCTTGCAGACTCTTCTTCTTCTTCTTTTCCTCTTACAAGTTAATCCCACTAATGATGGTGTTTCCAAAATATTTCTCTAGTCTATGACATCTTTTGCTGAGATGCTATGTATCTAGCAAGTGATTAGCCCTGAAATGAGACACCTTGGGAACTTTCGTTCAAAGAACTCTCCTTCTCACAACATTATCATAATTTGCCAGCCCTATAAAACTAAATTCAGGAAAACCTTATATAGAAATAAGCACAAGATCAGTTGAATGTAAGGATGAGTGACAAAGAGTAGCTAAAGTTGGCCTCCTAGAGTTAGGTTACTAACTTTTTTCAAATAAAACACAGAACATTTTGACAAGCTCCACAGGAGGTAAGGCTTTTGGCTCCAGTCTGGTATGAGATGTCTTAGCCTTTTGACAACACAGCCACCTTTTTAATTCAACTGTCAGGTTGGGCTGCATGTAGTCAGTGCAGCTCCATTTATTTGTGTCTCGTCAAGAAACATCAGCACCGCCATTCTGTTTAAACTGACAAGAGCAGATGACATGTTTGTGCACGTCACAGTGAATCATTCTGAGCAGCCGGAAGACATCAAAGTGTGTTTTGGAATCTTTGTCATTACGTGTTCATTAGGGAGACAAACTAAATATGCTCTATAAAGAATGTCTTACAGCCCTTGAAGTAGCTTAACCCATTTCTTTTCTTCTTTGGCCATATTTCCTTACTAGAATCTTAACTTGGGGCTAATAACATCAGTTAGGAATCATCAAGAGGAGTAAAAAAAATGATCAATGGCTAGTGGACTGCAGAACATGAAAGCTTTTATGAGACCAATTAAAGCATAAAATTAACAGAAAATGTTCCATCTACATTTTGCACATTCCTATTTTAATTCCTGGAAGAGAAGGCAGCAAATCAGGAGTCCATTAACACATCTGTCCAAGTGAGTAATCCCAAATATTGCCACTGGACTTGCTGTGATCATCAAATTACTGGCACAGAGTTCCTTATTGGCATGCTAGACCAGCAGTACAGGTGAAATGACAGTAGCTCTCCAGCCTCTCTGCACCACAGTGCAGGACCCTCCTTTCATTTTGAGCAACACTACTCTGGCCCGCATCACCCACCACCACCCCCAACGCACACATACACACTAACACACCTCCTTCAGACCATCTCATAACCCATGCCCCTTTTGCCATTTCTCATTCCATTAAACCCTGAATTATTCAAAGCAGATGAAATTGATTTCTTGATAGTTTAATCGCAAATCAAAACCGAACCTTGAGCCCAGTTCGTTCCCTCAGGACAATTTTTGACAATCAAATATTCATGGAGAAATGAAATGTTAGCAGATCATTTCTGCTTCTGGCTGATTAGGCAGACACAATGAAATTCAGATGGAGAAAAGAAGGAGGCATGGAATTAACTTACACCAATATGCCACGGAAAAATTGAAAGTGAGATAAGATTTTCAGACTCGATTCTATGATTTAGCAAAAGCCCTTATGTATGAAGCTTGCCATTTTCTTTTATATCAAGCCAATTTGCAAAATAGAGTAACTTTAAGATTAGATGTGTGTACCAAACCTGTACTTAATTTTATTTATAATGAGTCCTTTACTTGAATGAACTGTGATGAATCACAATGTTAGGTGGCACTGTATTCCAGTATTTATGATAATGTAAGAAGTCATGAACAGTATAATAATGAGCAAGTTGTCACTTGACTATTTTCTGGGTCCCTTATCTCCACCAGCCTCAGGATAACCCCAGCAGACTGCAAGTGCAGGATTAAACGACATGAAAGTTATTATTATATTATTAATCTGTTGGTAATTAGTTTGGTATCAACACCAAGTTATTAATAAAAGATGAGAATAATCAGAAATGAAAAAAATGATTTGTCTCTGGTATTTTAATATGTCACATTGGGTTTTAAGGGCTTTCAGGTAGTTGAAGATGTAACTTAATGAAATCCATTATAATGATCATATTAAAATGCTTTACAGCTTTGTATGAGTTCTATAGTATGCTAGCAGCATTGTCCTGCTGGAAAAACCAATCCTCAGAGTTGGGGAACATTGTCAGAGCAGAAGGCAGCAAGTTTTCTTCCAGGATAACCTTGTACGTGGTTTGATTCATGCGTCCTTTGCAAAGACAAATCTGCCCAACTCCAGCCTTACTGAAGCATCCCCAGATCATCACCGATCCTCCACAAAATTTCACAGTGGGTGCGAGACATTGTGGCTTGTAGGCCTCTGTCTAACCATTAGACGACCAACTGTTGGACAAAGCTGGAAATTAGACTCATCAGAGAAGATGACTTTACTCCAGTCCGCTATGGTCCAATCCTTATGGTCTTTTGCAAACTTCAGCCTGGCTCTTCGCATGAATCACAAGGTTATCCTGGAAGAAAACTTGCTGCCTTCTGCTCTGACAACACTGGACCTTTTTTGGTATTTTGACCATTTTTTCATTTTCTGCAAATAAATGCTCTAAATGAAAATATTTGTATTTGGAATTTGGGAGTTATGTTGTC
>VUQI01062507.1:0-14996 GCA_015106735.1 Paratilapia polleni | reverse complement strand
CTCTGTTAATAACAAATCCACATGTTGAAAGATGATCAAACACACTCAAAAATAATACTGAATATCTTTATTGATGGTGTCACAACAATATGTCTGAATACATCTCAGAATTTGAAGTTCAAGAACTCCTGGCTTACCTGCATTGGATTTGTCAAAAACCAGGGGAAGGACTAGAATGGATCGGACACATTGATAGAAAGACTGGCACAGTATTCACCCAAAGTCTTCAAGGCTGGTTTTCCATCACCAAAGACACTTCCCAAAATCTTGTGTATTGTTGCCAACTGAGACATAAATTCCTAAAACTTGCTACGTTACAACCAGGAATGTAATATTTACCATATTATGTCAGTTGTGGACACTACATTGAAAGAAATAACAATTTCAACAGTGATCTCCACCATTTACTCAGAGTTACCTGTGGAAAAAAAAAAATGCTGATATGTCTTGTGTGCTGCTTAAACAAAAATGTCAAAATCTTAATGTGGCTTGTTTATTTAATGTGGCTTGTTGGTATCCCTTTTTTGTGCTGCTTTTTGATTGTGCTAATACTATTGGGCAAGTTATTAAGCACAACATGCCTGTGCATGTGTGTTTTATTTTTATTTATTTTTTTTATTTTTTTAATTTCATGTATTGCTATATAAAAAAAACAAACTCTCAAAATGCAATAAATATTCTGTGAATCAAATAATTTTATAGCTGCAATCTAACATTAAAATATATCTTAACTATTTAGGATCAACACAATATCATTCAAACTCAGTCCTTCGAGTGAGGAGAAGTTAATGGAACCCTCAGATATCTTTCACTTCTACTTATTTGACAGCACGGATGATGACAGAGAGCAGTGGACTCACAGTTTAACAGTATGGACTACAGGGCAGGACTGCTGCTTTTAACTGTCTTCTGGGCGGGTAAAGATTTTTCTTCAGTATTATGTATTTATGGCAGTGGTTGCATAACTTTTTTTCTTAGTCAGTTCATGGCCTGTTTACTATCTCCAGAGACATAAAAAAAGAAAGCAGCTGTATCTGCAGATAAGCAGTCTGAAGACTGAAAATTCTGCTGTTTTTTTTATTGTGCTTGACACTCAGATTGTCTGGGGAGGACTGAACAGCTGTACAAAATCTTTCCAAATGTATTCTGGTTAAAGACATAAATGAAGTGCTCCATACCATACCACAGCATTAAATGTGAATTTTTGCACAACACCATTGTTGCTAAAATTATTCTCCATGTATGAATAATAGAAATGACAAATACATTTTTAGAGAAAAAAAAACTGGAATAAATACAAATGTTGCAGTTCTCATCAGAACACTAGAGGACAGTTGGTGTCAAGTTTCTACCTTTAGAAAATGCTGGATCACCAATGACTGCAGCTTCATGTTGAATGCAGCCACAGTTCATTGTAGTTTTAAAAAGAGGCCTAACGTTAAAAGTTAAAAAGTTGTAAAATGCACACTTAAGAGGAGAAACACTGAGTAACACTGCTCTCGTGGATTATGCTTTTAACTCATTATATTCTAGTCCTGCGCTCTCCTGCTTTTAATGCAAATTCACCTCTTTATCTAGAGTCCCTACTGATTCTGCCTGCTTGTTTCATTTGTCATATCAGGCCTTACACTTGCAGACTCTATCTCAAGTTACCACCATTAATTTCTGGATACATACTGATTCAATGTCAGCTGCACTCTGTGCCTCTTTCAGTTCCTCTGGGTCAGTCTCTCACCTTGTGAGAGGCAATGAGCCCCAAAGTTATTAAGTGTAAGGGCTTTGTCTTCACTGTATTGGATTTATCAGAAACCAAGAGAAAATTTGGATTTTCAAAACAACATTTTCCAATCCAATCAAAATTTCCAATATATAATTATAGGTCAATAATGAAACATATTCTTATAAACTATTTTGTTTTTCTAATAATTGGACAGTTTATCATTACTCACTACAATGCCGTCACTGGTGAGAATAACTGAAAGTTTTGCCAACAGGAAAAATCTTTTTTTTTCTATGCAGTCTGATCCAAAAGAGAAAATGTTGATACCACAAACTGATTAAAATAGAATTATTTCAACAAAATGCAAATAAATTTCTTCAAAATGAAGTGCCCTATCTGTGTGTCAGTGGATAGGCAAGTTCACATCAGTTCAGCTTCAACATCAATCATGTTAGTTCTGATACTGCTGCTTTCAGTGGATTCACTCATATATATTAGAAATGCTGAATAATCAGATGAATGATGGAGTTAATGTTTAAGTCTGTTTCCACAGGTGTGTACAGTATTGATCTCATCCAACCAGAATCAATAGTTGTTCAGCCTGGACAGTCTTTGACCATCACCTGTGGAGTCTCTGGTTATTCTATGACTGATGGCAGCTATGCGAAAGGTTGGGTCAGACAGCTTGATGGAAAATCATTGGATTGATTTTCCACATGTGGGGTGGAGGCGCTCTTTGGCAAAATGATGCTTTAAAGAACAATTTCAGCTACAGCAGAGACACTTCTGCTGGAACAGTGACAATAAATAGACAAGATTTGCAGTCTGAAGACACTGCTGTTTATTACCGTGTGTGTGTTAGCGACACAGTGATACCAAATACCAACAGACCTGCACAAATATTCAGCCACCCGCAAGACATAAATGATGTGACACGAGTTAACACGTGTGCTCACTTTTTCCTTAACAGAGAACTCATCAAAGGTATAAATACATTTGAATTAGACACACAGCTTAGACACATGTTTGTCTGACCACACTTTCTTATTCATAGTTAACAGATCTACACATGTCGAAAGATGATTAAACACTGAAAAATAACACAGAATATCTTTATTGATGGTTTTGCAACAATGTCTCAGTGTTTTGTAAACAACATGTTAAGTCTCTTTCCTTTCCAAACTGCATCTCAGACTCAGAAAGAGGCAAATTCAAACTGATGAAAAACATTCCCACGTATTTTGTCTGCAGGTTATAAATATCTGTCATTCATATCAGCATTTAAGGCTGAAGCCTCAGCCAAGTACAACCATGATCATTGTACAGAGCATGCTCCTTTTGGGTCTCATTTCAGGTGAGTGAAGTCTGTATCAGGAAAGGAACAGGACATTTGGATGTCTGCTGCTTCCCACCATCTAAACTCTGTATCTCTTTCAGCTTGTTGTCAGTCTCTCACCTCATCAGAGCTAGTGGTCAGCAGACCAGGAGAATCAGTCACTCTTTCCTGTAAAGTTCAAGGACTTTCTCTGCACTGGATTTGTCAAAAACCAGGGAAAGGACATGAATGGATCGGATGCATTGATGATGGCACAGTATTTTCCCAAAGTCTTCAAGGCCAGTTTTCTATCACCAAAGACACTTCCCAAAATCTTGTACCTTGCAAAAATATTCATACCCCTTGAACCTTTCCACATTTTGTTACATTACAACCACAAACTTAATGTATTTTATTGAGATTTTATGTGATAGGCCAACATACCAAACTAGCGCATAATTGTGAAACGGAAGGAAAATGATACATGGTGTTCAAAATTTTTTACAAATAAAAATCTGAAAAGTGTGGCATGCATTTGTATTCAGCCCCCCTGAGTCAATACACTGTTGAACCACCCTTCGCTGCAATTACAGCTGCAAATCTTTTGGGGTATGTCTCTACCAGCTTTACACATCTAGAGACTGCAATTTTTGCCCATTTTTATTTGCAAAATAGCTCCAGTTCAGTCAGATTGGATGGAGAGTGTCTGAACAGCAATTTTCACGTCTTGTCACAGTGTTACGGAGCCGCAACACAAGGAGGAACACAACACATGTTTACTTTCCAATGATCATTTATTAACACAAATAAATAAATAAATAAAAAATCATGCGACCAAAAAGCAGAGGTCCATCACACAGGCTAGGTGGTGAGAGAAAGCAAGCAGGGAAGAAGGGAGGAGGAGGCCACTTAAATAGGCCCTGCCCATATGCCACAGGTGTCCTGGGTTCATCAAAGGGTGACACCTACAACTCAAAGATACAGATCGCAGACAAATGCAGCCATACAAAACAACAGTAGTGCCAGTGCCCCGTAACACACAGATTCTCAGTAGGATTTAGGTCTGGACTTTGACTTTGTGGAGTTGAACCAACGTAAGCTTTGAAATGCTGAAGGGCCCAAAGCATTGTGAGGGTCTCCTTTTCAATGGTATTATTCTTACGTTGGGCAGCAGAGGACTTTTTTGAAAAATAACAAACGGGGTGGTCAATGCCGGAGGAATCTTCTTGTAGCAAAGCAGCACCTGCTCCTGTACCACTTGTATCCACCTCCAACTTAAATGATGTGGAAAAGTCCGGAGCCAACAACACTGGGGAGCTACAGAGGATGGCTTTAATAGCTTGAAAAGACTGCTCACACTCTGGTTCCCAAACCCAGCTCTTGGTGGGGCTAAGAAGGTCTGTTAAAGGAGACACAATAGAAGCAAAGTTGCAGCAGAAACCTCTGTAATAGCCCGCCAAGCCAAGGAAGTGACATAATTCACGCTTGGTTGTAGGAACAGGGAACTCTGCAATGGCAGTTACCTTGGCATCTAGTGGACGTACTTGACCTTGACCGACCTGTTTGCCTAGGTAAGTGATGGTAGCCTTGGCAAACTCACATTTTGCCAGATTCAGGGTTAGCGAAGCCTCCTGCAAGCACCGAAACACTCTGTACAAGGTCTCCAAATGAGATCTCCAATTAGCGGAGTAGACTACAATATCGTCAATATATGCCTCGCAATCTCCCACACCAGACAACACCTTCCGCATTAGCCGCTGACAGGTGGCAGGGGCATTACACAAAGGCCATGATGGTATGCTGCAGGAAACAGTCTGGTGAAACGAATGCAGAAATCTCAGAGGCACGAGCTGTCAAGGGCACTTGCCGGTAACCCTTGAGCAAGTCTAGCTTTGTAACATAACAAGCAGCACCAACCCTGTCTATGCAATCTTCCACACGCGGGAGGGGAAATGAATCTGGTTTGGTGACACTATTTACTTTCCTGAAGTCAGTGCAAAAGCGTGGGGTGCCATCACAGTTTGGCATTGACAGATAAGGAGAGCTCCAAGAGCTGATACTGGGAATGGCAAGGTCATTCTTTATTAAATACTCCACCTCCTTTTGCATCTGGGCCCTCTTTGTGGGGTTCACTCTGTAAGCATGCTGCTTGATGGGAGGACTATCACCAACATCAATATCATGTTGCAGTTGCATATTGACTAGTTTGGGTAGGTATATCTGAAAAGAGGGCACCATGATTTTTAATCAACCCAATTATATCATTCTTATGGGAGTCAGAGAGGTGAGACAGGCTACTCTCTAAATCAGCCAGTACCTGGGAGTTTTTTTAACCGAGCACACAACACAGGAATATCTTGCATGACCAAATCATTCTCCTTGGAAACATGAGAAGGCAATACTGAAACTGAAGCTACAGGCAACAGCTTTTAATGTTGATAGATTAACTTTGCTAGACCTGGCTAATATGGTTTCAGCATGTTCACATGGCAAACACGAGTCTGACATCTCCTGTTTGGGGTACGAATAACGTAGTCTGTTTCACTTAGCTTTCTCTCACCACCTAGCCTATGTGATGGACCTCTGCTTTTTGGTTGTATGATTCTTTTTTTTTTTTTTTTGTGTGTTAATAAATGATCATTAGAAAGTAAACAGGTGTTGTGTTCCTCCTTGTGTTGTGGCTCTTCTACTTCTTATCTATTTCTTGACTAAACTGTAACCTGCTGTTGTGAGTTTTTACAGACTTTTGATATCACCACCTGTTGTGCCATGGGAGAGAAGCTGCTGATGCTAGCTACACCCCCTCAGTGTGCCACCCACACATCACTGAGTGTGCTGGAGCTGCCACTGACTGAAGGAAAAGATACATGGGAATCAATGCTAGCATTCCCCCTCACTGTAGAGGGGAAATAAATATCTTCATAGGCTGTTCACAGCTCATCTGCTAAGTGCTGCCATGGAAGCACTCAAAATGTGCACAAAAAATGAGGTGCATTTAAATTTCAGTTTGACTTTAAAATGTATGTAAATTAGAAGCTCAGAGTTGTGTCAGACATTGAAGAGGGGTGCTGACTATGCTTTCAAATAAATGAAAGGATTGTCTTTGCCTCACAGCTCAAATAGGCTTATGTTAAATCATCTGTGCTTGAGCCATATATAACTCTTTAGATCCCACGCCCATAACCTGATTTCTACAGTTACATCATGCTTTAAAAGTCATGCCTCAGGCCCGTAGGAATGATTTGTCATGGCAGCGTGGCATCAAGGTCTCCTCGAGAATGTTACAGATCTCTTGGCCTACACCTGGTCGGCACAACTAAGCATTCCTGGGACATGCATAAAGGAACAGATTGACCATGTAAGGTTCTGGTGCTAGAATGGATCATGACTCAGTGTTGTATCTATGGCTTCCTCATACACTCATAGATTAGGAATGAATGGAGAGGACACCTGCTGTTTCCTTGATCATTTTAGGACGGTGATTTCCAACCTTTTTGGCACATGACCTCTGAAAATGAAGCTATATGTCCTTGTGATACTTCATCAGGTGGCACAAGTTATCTAAACAGTGATCATTTCTTCTTAAAGGGTTTTATTCCATACTTTTAAGAAGCGTGCATGGGTAATTCACAAAAGAAATTCACGGCATCTCACTTCAAAATCTTGTTAAATGCTGTTCACAAGTTTAAACATGAACTTTGAGACTTGACTTATCTTTGTGTAGCAGATACAGTTTTCTTGCTTAAAGGGATAACCTGACATTTCTTGCTAAGAAAATTTACCATCATGTTCTGTACAGTAAAAGTGAAGCATGGACCAAGAGCTGATTAACTTTCCATCTCACAGCGGAGGTGAATTGGGGGAAATGGCTAGCTAGCAGACTCTGAGGCATGACTATTCTGGTTATCTCATAGTGTCCCATCCTAATGACCACATAAGGTGAGTTTTGATTTGAACCATTGCACATCCATTGTGACCCTAAGTGGCTCTTCAGTAACTAAGAAGTTGTTAGGATTAACCCTTACTAGAGGAAAAACAAACTGGCCATTTATGGTATGGGTCAGGAGTAAAGACTCAGCAGAACAAGAGGCTTGAATGACTTATTTAACAGCTATTTTATGATAACTGCGGTGTAGTAAAATGGAACATAAAGAAAATATAAAACGTGCTTTTACAACTAACAAAAGGTGACTTCTTTAAAAAAAATTTTCATAGAATTCCACATGTCATCATTCACTTTGTCCTTGTTGTTTACTGAAGTTTATATGTAATGGAAGAGGAACTGCTTTAATGAAACTGCAACGTTCTTCCTCTTCAATTGTGACTCCCATTCAGACAATGACTAATGGAACATAAGAGAGCGAGTGCCTTGCATTGATTGTTCTGGCACAGAATGGGTTTTTGCATGCAACCCCTTCCATAGTCTCTGACTCATTCTTTTTGTTTCTTTCCTGATGCCTTTAGAAAGAATGTACTTTTGTTATGGGAAATACAACCACAATGCTGAGCATTTACAATGGAACAATTTGGTGTCCATCCAGACCTTCTCGGTAAGAGGAAGAGATCAATGCGAAGCCAAATTCCTTGTCATTCTTCCCATATTTTGTCATAGGAATCCACATTTTCCTTTGGCTAAAACACAGTTCGCTCCACCATCTGTGTAATCCTCTCAGATTGAGTCCATGACATCATCGAGTGATAACAAGACTAGAGCCGATGGCTTCTTGAGAAAAACTCCTAAATAGATTGGGTCAAACATCAAAACAAAGTTTAAAGGATTTGGAAATGTTGTGCTATGATGTACAAATAGATGTCAGATCTTTTTCCTTTATAGTAACTCTTTGCAGGAGAACATTTGGTCCTGGTTTCCAGTGCTTATACCAGAAGGACTGAGGTGGTCATGCGTGGCCCATTAACTCAGAACAGAAGTTCATTTAGGGTTCTTTGTGAATAGAGAGCAGCCCCCAATTTACCCAGAGTCTCACTACAGAAACTTTCCACTAAATTAGTTTTGTCACCAATTGCAGTTACCAGTTTAAACTTTAAAATTTAAATTTGTATTATATGTTAAAAAAAAAAAAAAAAAATGTAGTGTCTACTAATAGTTAAATTGTCGGTGTACGTTATGCAATTTGGTTATACTTTTTCATATTGCAATCTGCTGTATTATGCAACTGTCTAACAGATTCTTCAAGCCACTTAGCAGGGGGTTTTGGTGTCTTTGGAGACAATGATGAAATAAGTGGAACTGAACCAACAGAGTCGTGATTAGTCACAGGGATAAGCCACGGTCTGAACTCATCATTTCAGACATCTGAACTCAGAGCTTGACTGCAAAGGAATGATGAATTAAAGATGGAGAGGATAATACAACAGCACAGACAGGTGTTCCTTCCTTTTTAGGACTGAGAATGGTAGTCAATCGTGAGGTTGTTTTCAACGTTACTATTGAAATACAAATACTTTACGCCCTAAGCCACTGCCGTTGATGCAAATGTGGTCAGTGCTGTTGATTTAAGGTGATCTCTTACAGCTGTAAATTAAACATAATTTACAGCTGCAGTAATATATCAGCTGTCACCTCTCATTAAGAACATGGTGAAGTGTGAAGGCGATTCAGGTAATGTGTTTAACATTAAACTTTATTTTGGAGAAATTTAAGTATTCTTCCAGTTTTCCTGCTTTATTTCACCTAATGTCTGAGACTAGAATTTAGTTAAGCTTTAGATTGCATTCTTCAAGTCATAGAAAAAGACTGTCAGTTAAAATTCATTAATACACATAAATGGCTAAATACACTATACCGAGAAACAAAACAAAGCACTTTTTGCTCTTCACTTTCTTGCTATTCATTTGCATCAAGCTGCACTGTTATGCATCAGCTTTGTGTCAGCTGTTGCACCGCTCTTCTTTGTCACTCCAATCATTTGAAGTGAAAGACTGTCACTTTGTGTCATGGTGTCACTGCTGGTGAGAGGGTAGAAAAAGTATGTCAAATGTGCGACACCATGCATGGAGATGCTTTAGTCCAGTGACTGTGTGCCCTGAGCAGAGGCTAAACTTAGCCGGGACCCTAAGCGAACAGCCTTTGTTCAGCACTCACAGAACTATTTGTCATCATATACAGCTGTGACCTGTGACTCCAAAGTGAGGTATTACTCTTATCATTGGCATGAAGTCAGCATACTTGTGTGTGTAGCTCAGCAGCTGTTGATAGGGCACTTGGACTGTATATGTATGCTTGAGTAATTATATGCATTCAGGGCTGTGCGAGCTTACACTGTCTCTGTGAATTGCTCTATATGCCCTTTCTACATATGATCTTCAAGTTGAACTTTTTGGCTTTGCCCCTGTAAGGCACTACTCTGTGGATGCTTTGACCCTGCATGTTTGTAGTAATGAAAGATCTTTAGGTTGCTTGTTCACATGTCAGGTTTATTCAAGCATCTGGGTGGCTTAATCAGTATTCAGTTTCCCTTGTGCAGCTGTGTCTGAATGACCATGATTAGATCTACATTCTGTAGGTGCACTTGAGCTTCTTTTTGCAACAGAAAAAAGACTGCTGACATCTGAATTTTCTCACAGTTCCTGTCTTTAAGGAGAAAGATGCAAAGCTTTTTCTTTTGTTTCCACAGTCTTAAAACTGATCTTTTTTTGGTGAAGATTTCTCATGCAGAGTTTGTCATCTGCAAATCACATATTTATACCAAGGTATGTTGTGTTCTCATCTCAGAAGCACATTGCTGCTAACCTGTGGCAATAGCAGTTTGCTCTGTCTTCCTGCAAATTTCCTTAGATAACACAAGGAAGACAACAAATGGCTTGGGTCAGAATAGGTTAAATCGAACTGGGAAGGTTATAACAACAGTATGTATCAAAACCTCTAAGCCAACAGAACCTCCCATCGGCAGTAGCTTTGAGCATCATTTTAATCACCAGGACATGGCTGCTTAGATGTAGCAAGAATATATTTTTAGAAAGAGGAGAGCAACATGATCAAACCCTTGAATGAGCAGCTCGCACACTAATCAGCTGGGCAGGCTTGAAAAAAAAAAAAATCACTTATAAAAAGACAAGTGAGGTAGATCATAACAATGACCAGAGAGGTATTTTTCCTGTGATGTTTGGAGTGCTAAACAGTTTTTCTCAAGCAGTGGTGGAGCCGACAGCTGTATATACTAGCTGTAATGGTGCAGAATCTTCAAGAACTGCAGAGGAAAAGAGGCTTTGGATTCAATGCTGCTAGAATTACAACAATGTTCCACTTCAGACCTACCACCAGGCGGTTCTGTGTTTGTGTGTGTTGCTGGCATAGGCCGGTGGTATGGAACAATGTTAGATCAAGTGGTAACCGTGGAATTGTTTTTGTTCATCTGCTTAAAGCTTTCCCAAACCACCACTGATGCTGCCAGAAGCACCATCTCAAGATGATAACAGACTCACCTGCTGTGTGAAATACTCTCCCCAAAACTTAACGTAGCTCCTGCAACACGCTTACACACAGACAGACACGTATAGACACAACCTAACTCCCAAAGCATTTAAAGCCTTATAAGGTAAAATCGCAGGTTGATTTTGAGTGAATCTGTTTTGCAGCATCCCAGACTAACTTCGGTATTTGTGGCTGGGAAATGCATCAAGTATGCAGAAAGGACATCCTTCAGTGTTTGTTTTTTCTGCTTCCCTGTACGCATCCTGTGGTTCGGACCTACTGGCTGCTGGTGTTACGTAAAAGCCATACTTCATGCTTTTATATATATATAATATTTCTTTTTTTTTCACCTCACTTTTTGGTAAATGTTTCAGCAGAACCTGACTTTAGATCCTGGTTATGAATATAAACAGTCTTTTATGTTTTGGCCTAACTTGTTGATCATTCCAAATGTGTGATTTTGCTTGTGTGTACACCACACACTTAAGGTGACGTGACATGTTATGTATACATACTTTTATCTGTTTTTCTAAGAGTTTCCAATTTTAGTATTTATTAACTTTTTAGCCACGCTACTTACTGTGTGCAAGTGCATGTATCTGCAAGGGTGTGCATGTGTGCCAGTATATGTGTCGGTGCATACCTGAGCTTCCAGCTGTGTAGTTAATCATGTCCACCTACGGCCGTTCAATAACTCTGGTAGAAATGGCAACTCACACCACAGCTATCCCACAATGCCCCCTTCTCCTCTTTTTATCACCAGCTAGTAATTATGTGCTCCAGTGAGAGGCATGCAACTCACTCAGCACATGCGTACACAAACACACGCACACACTCACACACACACACAGGGACACACACTCAGCTTGATTAGTAAATGTAATGGTTGCTCTGTATTCCAGAAACATTCCATAAAGCAGAGCTCCATAAAATTGCTTTCTACCATCAGAACTGCTGCAAGCATTGCTGCACAGCTGCCACCACCTCCTTTTAATCCTCCTTTCTTTCCTCTTCTAATGCATCCACTTGTACTTCCTGCCTCCTTAATCCTGGTTCAATCCCAGGCTCCTTCGGTCCTCATGTCGACGTGCTCATGGGCAAGATACTGAACACTAAAACTGGACCTGATGCGTCATCATTTTGTGTGTATGTGTATGTGATAGGAAAAAGTGCTGTGTGAATGAAGCTTGCAGAGTAAAATGTCTTGGCTATAAATGCAATATTTAAACGCGGTGCATTTTCCATACACCATTTATCCTGTAGGTGTCATATGCTAGATGTCCAGAACTGCAGCTCAGATTCTTCAGAATTTGAAGATGGTAATGTTTTTTTTTAATATTCTCCAGCATCAAAGATCAGTTGTCTGTACATCAGTGGGAACACTTAAGCAGGATTTGCTTTGAGCTCATTCAGCATATATTTGTATGCCAGTATCATTGCCAATTTATTAAAATGTAAATAAATGTGGGCTGAATGACCTCAAAACAACAGTGTGCCAATACCCAAATGTAACTGACATTATGTTAGTACATTTGATGAGCTTTTGTGGACCCTTTGCTGTCCTGATGGCTTCAATTTTTCTTTTGTCGTCATGTTTGTTACCAGATAGGCCTGCTTGTTAGTATTAGCATGTTTCCATTTATCAGGTTGGCAAAAACATTTCTTACTTCCAACTTCACACAAAAGTCAAATTTCATTTTGAGGTTATTACAAAGAGTTGAAGGACAAACGGCTGTCTCCTTAACTTAATTCACTTAAAAAGACTTTCCTTCTTTGCCCCCAGATTACAGCAAGTCCAGCCAGTTTATGGAAAAACAGAATAGATAACTAGAGCTTTAATTATACCTGTGGTGTAGAGTGTGGTGGTTTTGTTTTTGTTTTTTTTAAACACATTCAATGCACACTCCAGGCAGGATAGATGGAGAAGTAAAGCTGGGCTGATGTGGCTTAAGCATATGTGTTTAGGCCTAATACATATAAACATTTCAGATGGAACTGTGTTGAAACGTTCACGTGCTCACTCTTACATTTGGCTGAACACTGGTATACACATAGAAGTGAAAACCCACTCACAGGAAAGCGTGTTGTTTTCACTCGCAAGTGTAGCCACAGTCAAGTTTGCACATAGTCATGCATTCTTTGTTAGCTTAAGTTTCCATGTTGAAGCAAAGACTCGGCCGGGGGCTGTTTTTCTACCACCTTCGCTCACCCAATGAGGTCACACCATCCAGAATCCCGAGAATGTGAAACATGGCGAGGTTTAAGAGCTTCTGAGTAGCTCTATATGTTATCAGATGGAAGGGGGCTAGAAATGCGATCGACTTCTATAGCAGTGAAATGAAGGCGGGGGGAGAGAGTGACGCGCTTCTTCACCTTAAAGCCGCTTCTCTAATCTGCAGTCAACCTATAGCGCATGCCAGGACTTCACTTAAACACTGCTTCATTTACATTGTAGTTTTAAATCTGATACGGATTCCTTAAGATTATTAGAATATTGTGACACCAAAAGCAGGATCTAAAACAGCGCTCTGACAGAGGTCTTGAAATCAGGGGTTTTGTCCTAATTTAACCCATAAATCAGTTGTTAATTACATTATTTATGACACTGAAAGCTGTCTCAAACAGCAACCCAAGTGATTTACTTTGAAACACATCCACATGCATGTCTCCATTTAGATACCTTCTTTAAGATGAAATAGGTCATATAGAGTAATTTATTCTAATCAATGGGTTAAAATTACAGTTGAGGGCCAGTCTCAGCCAATAGGTCCTTATTTTTCTGTGCACTGATAATCCCACCATACAATGGGGAGGCAACAAATATTATGTTTAGGGATTAATGTGTTTGTTATTTTCTTTGTTAATCTGTTCATTAGATTAGATGCATTAACCTACTGTTCTGTCTATAGAATATAAAATGGTGCTATACTTCCCAAAATTAGTGTAGATATAAGAGAGAGCAATACATCTTCATTTCTGAAATTTAAACCCATGCCAAACCCAAATGCCAAATTTAAACATTTGGCATTTCTGCTTGTCAATTCACTTGAAAAAAGAATTGGTGCATGATGATGTCAGTTGTTATTGAGCCTGTAAGTCCAAGGGTAATATTAAGGAATACTTTATCAGTTAAGTATGAGAGTAATATCCCACAACGTATCCTGTTCAGATGAGTAATTAAACCCACAGAATGTTTATAAAAGATGGAAGGAGCCTGCTGGTGTGAAAAGTAAAACAAAAGTGCCTTAAACCTGCATTCTCTTTAATAGCCAGCAGGGGAGGGGACTCCCTGGATACAGAAAGAATTGTTATTATATAGAGACCTATAGGTGGCTCCATAGTGTAGTGGTTTACATGTTCACTTGACAAGTGAAAGGTCACTGGTTCAACCAGCTGGTTCCAGCTGGAGACGACAGTCCCTTTTGGGGTTGCGTCAGGAAGGGCATCTGGCTTAAAGCTCTGCTAAATCAAACGTGTGGCGACCCCTTGTGACAAGGGGGCAGCCGAGAGTAGCTTTATTATATAGAAAGGATTAACCAACCTCTCACTTGTTTCACTGATTCACTGTGTTCTTGGTTTCAGTTGCTGTTTCAAGTCTCATATCATACAGCATTTTCTAAATTATGGTCCGATTTAGGATAAAATATATGATAAAGCAGGGTGCTTTAGGGCTGGCCTACCTTGGGATTGGCAAGTCTCTAATATATGATCGTGAAGTGTCCACAGTTTCTTAATCAAATCCACCCTTCAGGCATCTGTTTTCCAAAAAAAACCCCACAAGGTAGTGATGGTCACAATGCGAATCTCAAGGCTACAGAAGCAAAGTCTGCAAACCAATGGGTGGCTTCATAGTGACTCTTTTATATACAGTCTACGGTTAAACCCATGTTGGGGGCCTGTCTGGTTAAGTCAGCACAGTAGACCCTCATTTCACACAAAGTTGGACACATGACCAAATTTGTTGACTTGGCAATATTCATATCATTAGAGGCAGAGAAACTGCAGTTTTTGGTAATGTGAGAATCAGAGAAACAGATGTCACATAAATGACTCTAGTGAGGGTCAAACACATTTACAGTCTACACAAAGTAGATTCAGACAGAGGTCTATTGTCTGAAAGTGGTATTAGTGACAGATTATCAGAATTTATATATTTGTTCACATTATTTAGACTATCCTGTGACTCTTTGGGAAGATGAGACATTGCTGAATCCTCTTTAATCACACAATGATCAGTATGCAACACAAAATCCTGAAATGAGTATGAGTGTCTGTACTTCTCAGGTAAAGTGTGCAGTAATAACCTAACATTATTAAAGCATCCCATAATATTCTGGTTGCTTTTGAAGTAATCCGATGAATCCTAAATTTTCTGATGAATTAATTTTTTTTTTTTTTTATTTTTTTTTTTTTTTTTTTTTTTTTTTTGACTGAGTAATTAAGGACAGTGAATGCTCATCACAATCAAATCCTGAGCTTCAGTAAAAATTCAAAGTACATTTATTTCTGTCTCATATCACTTTATACCT
>VUQI01062505.1:6068-23314 GCA_015106735.1 Paratilapia polleni | reverse complement strand
ATATACAGTGAACACAGGTTCAGATTTAAAAAAAAAAAAAAAAGAGCAGTTGCGTAATGGAAAAAGAAAAGTTTTGAAAAATTAAAACAAGCGTATTTTTGTGTGATTACTATGGATCAAACAAATACATCCCTGCTGTGAAATGTGCCATGTTCCACACTATGTAAATTAATCAGCTTCAGTTGGTCATAATACCATGAAAGGATCAGAAATGCACTTTCAAATTGCTGTCTAGGTGAGAACAAGTGTTTGCTTCAACAGCAAACCAATAATGGGAAAAATATCAGACATTCCCTTTGAGGATGTCATCCATTTAATCTCAAAGTAAATCAGTGGGTGGTTTTTGACAGTAGAGACCTTTTGGATGTCAGCTTTTTTTTTTTCTTTTTTTTTTGGCATTCATTAGCACAAAAGTTTAGTTTTTCCCAACAACTACAAAAGCAATTATTAAAGAGTGCAATTTAACTTGTTTATCTCGCCATCATCATGACTCCGTGACAAATAATGTAAAGCAAAGCATCAAGGAGAAGGAATAAATCCCGTCCTACCTAAAAGAGTTCCAAGTCCTTTGTCAGGTCATCAGCTTCAGTTTGCCACACTTGCAGTCTAAAAGTCCTGAAACTTCAGCTTAACATCCAAAAGGACCAAGTTTAAAAGCTTCAAACCAATCCACTGTGCCTCGTGCTTGATTTTGGAAATCGCTCTGTTCTGTGTGCTGTATTTTGGAGGACTTGCAGTTGGTATCGAGTGGTTGATAATAAAGTTCGACCTGTGTGTCTGCTTTGATTACTGTTCAGTTCTGACTAGTGAGGCCCTGTGGCCATTGGGGGATACAGTATGTCAATCGCCCAACTCTGGTGGGGAACTCTAGCAGCAGCAGCAGCAGTGTGTGCGTTTGTGTATTGTGCATATGTGTTTGTTGGGATAGCCAAGGTCAGCTCTTGCCAGTGCTGTTACCATGGTATTTCCCAACAGAGAAGGGCCTGATCAGTGAAAGAGCTCGTGGAGTTTTGGAAAATGAATCCAGCGATGGGTGCTGGCAGAGACCCTGGAAATGTATGACCACAAATGCGGTCATGCCAATATCAGACTCTGACAAAATCAACACAGAAAGTGACCTAATATCCATCTGCAGTGTCCTCACTTGAAGGAGATGTAGGACACAATGAGAAAAGTAAGTAAAGTTTATAAAATCTGTTTAATTTCTCTGTCAAACTTGAAAAATTGCCATTTTTATGGTATACGCAGTAGGGGCATGTGTGTAGAAAATTATAGCTAACACCATATGCTTGCTATTTTAAGAAGTAAAACAATTTGGCCTGCATCTTTAGGCGAACAGACTTAACGCAACCCAAGACATATTCACAGATACAGCCACTTTGTTGTGTTAAACATCCTTTAAGTTACCTTACTATAATACACAAAATCTCTGTTTGTTTGTTTGTGAACTCCTCCTACACAATCAGGACTGAGCAATCAAAATTGCCAGACAGGTACATCTCAGGGCCCTGAACGTTCTTATCAATATCAGATATTATGATATTATTATGTTGCCTAGCAACCACTTACCAACAGGCTAAAATGACCCATTTGTAGTGTTTATGCACCTATAAAACCTTACAAAAGGATCATATTATTTTAATTTCATGACAATAGCATCTTATTCATGTCCACAAAAATTTTATTATGCATGATATATATTATGACTACCTAACAATGTACTACAACTGACAGACCAAACAATACTGTAGCATTGGCATGTCCTTGTGTCTTTAGTGTATACAGTGGGTCCCTAGGTGTCCAATTGCTGCCTCATAAGCACATCAAAGAGACTGTAACTGCTAAAGAGCAGCCACTATGGCTACAAGTGGCAGTAACTGGACCATTTTCATTTTCCAAATGTTTTATTTCCAGAAAAGAGAAACAGCATACAAAACCACAGTAAAGCCTTTTTTACAAGTTTGCTCTATGTTTAACAGCAGTGATACTAGACTAATACTAAAAATACTAGCAGCTAATCAGCTTAGATTACCACTATTCTACCTTAGAGAACCTTAGAGGTACTGTCAGTTATACTTTTACCTTTGAGCAGAGCCGGACCAGCTGCTTCACTCCTGCTGGCGATGTTCTTGTATTTACGTGTGGTCTTTACAACCACAGCACAAGTAGAGAGTCATAATGTTGGTAAAATGATATAGTAAGATCAGCTGTGGATTTCAGCAAGGGTGTGTTACATTGTTAATGCTTTTTTTTAAAAAGGTTGTTAGGACATCTAATAATTGGCAAATCCAGACACCATGCCACCTTGTTCTTAATGGAAATGGAAGTGCACAAAGGTGTACAAAAAAAGTACAATAGTGGACGGAGAGATGTTATCTATGTTGTCTTTTTAATTACTCAAGTGACAGAAAAAAATTGTTGTCATTATTAATAATGGAATTAGATATGAGATGTGAATTTCTTGTTTCTGCTAGCAGGTAACCTCCTTGCTCCAGATATTCTATCACCAGCCAATTACAGTGACTAATGAACATTCCCACAATGCCCATTGGTGTGCTGGTGGATGAGGATTGCTGATAGACTGAGCGTTTCAAAAGTGAGAGATTAAATCATATTAAGGCTTAATTACACCCATAGTAAGTTGTTCCTATTGAGAGCAGATTCAGGGTAATCTCTGCTGTGGTTTATTGCCCATGTGGACCCACATGATGATAACTAGGTGGATTGGAGTTGTCAAAGCTGCTTTTCATCAATCTGTTTACAGCGTCCCCGATCAATGCAGCCTAATTATAATTCCAGGGCGTCTATTGCCAAAAATAATAGGGAGCCATTATGTAGGTAACAGAGGCAGATGGACAGAGATAGAACAACAGTTTCGTTGGCTGGAGTTGTAAAGATTATTACAAAAATTTGACTAATTTGGTCATATCTTCTCCTTGGAATAAGATGAATGTCAGGATTCCTTTGTAAATGACATAATGATGAAAAGGGCAGAGAAGGTTGCAAAACATCGAGGAAACACTTGGATAATAAAGGGAGATGTTAACATTTTGCAGAGATTACCATGCTCCCTGAAAGTGACGTTTATCACCATAAAAGTCCCGCAGTGGTGCTTGCTGGCTTCCTAAGAGAGAAGTAGCTTGTGCTCTAATACACAATACAAATGTAGTGTAGTACAACTACATACAGAATATATACACCACTACAAATATACTAATAATATTTAATTACACTATTCACTGGGACCCTGTAAAACCATTGTTATACCTACTGTTGTGCATCTTAAAATATTTATGCATGTTATTTACAGTACAGGAAACCTATAATCTTTTAACAGCAGCTGTATCTAGTAGGATACATCAGACATTTGCTGAGTCTGCATGCTTAGATAAACTTCAAGAGTAAAGTCATTTGTATGTATGAGCACCAGTCCTGTCACCGCATAATGAGTGCCTGTAGCGACAAACAATTTCTCAAAAAGCAGATAAATGGCTCATATACAATTCAAAATAAATCATGTGTGCTGTTTCAAAAAAAAGTTAAACTTTAAATTCTAAACTTTCTTTGGACAAATGCTTCAGAGAAGAAGCTCTGTTGCAGTAAAATGAGTGTGGTTGATAGATAAGGTGAGTCTGATTTATTCTGTTTAGGTGTCTTGTGTCTTTGTGATGATTCAGAACATTATTTCTTTGCAGGTAAACAAAAGAGGACAACGTAAGCTGGTGGATCCAGTTAAACGCAAAGTAATGACTCACATGCAACAAACCCAATAAGCACTAGCACTTTGTAAATTTCAGATTTGGAGAATTTAATTGTTCCCAATTAAATTAAATTGGTCCATTTTGAAATATCGTAACTGGATCACTTTAAAATTTAGTACATGTATTAAAAGTGCGTAGAGGATGAAACTTAACCACCGATGATCAGCTGACCATTCTTCTAACACCCACAACCAGATTACAATTATTGAGTGAAACATGTCAGCATTGATGGATGCATGGATTGGTGCAACATTTTTTACAGACGCATAGTTGACAGTGAATCCAAGTTGCCTTTCCTCTAGTAACACCATGTATCCTTCAAAGCACGGGAAAAGAAGGATGCATTTGTGGGTTACATTTGAAGGAGCCTTCGAAATAGGACAGCCTTCGTCACTCTTCTGTGATGCAGTCGGCCTCTGAATGCGGCCTTCAAAGGATGCAGTTGCTAGACTGGGACCCTGAGTAAATAAAATATCTCTACAGCTGTTTGTGGATTGCCATGAAATTAATAGCTAACAACTACTGTCCATACTGTTCTCCAACTTTTCTGTTTACATTACCAGGTTAAAATAATTTTTGTCCAGTACCAGTAAAACTAAGTACATTCCCATTTGTCTCAACCATACTTTGATTTTTTTTGCTACGTAGTATGCTTAATTTCACTTGTAACTACTTTAGTATGCAAACATTTGCTAAGTACATTCCCAACTGCTTCAACTGTACTTTTGTGCTAATTAGCAAATGTTAGCATGCTAACATGCTACACTAGTTATGTGCTTAGCATCCAGTGTTGGGGTCTATACCTACTGAAAAAAAAATAAATGTGTAGTATTACACATTACTCATTAGTGTTCAACATATTATATTACTTGTGTTATAATTTATTATTTTAGTAAATGAAAGTAGTGTACATATTACATTTGCATTAAAATATTGCTGGAGATACACTGTCAGATAACAAAACAACATTGTACTTTACTTATGTCCACATATTAGCACACATTCTATCCTAATAAGAGAGATTTCAACAAAAAATAATAGCAAGGTTGGTGTAATGAGCCCAAGTAGAACAGTAACAAGCAACATTTCCTTTACCAGGTATGATGTCACAAGCCTGTTCTCTGCTTTTGTTACCTGTCAAAAATCAAGCTTTGTTGCTTGGTTGATGATCAGCAAACACTCAGCTTGAGCATCAGACAGGGTCTTTCTCAGTGAATAGTTACCCCTGGCCTGGGAACAATTTGGGAACTTTGCAATCACATCTCCACTCTTCATAATTTGTAAACTGCTCTGTCAATTTGTCCTACAGTACTGTGCAAAAGTCTAGCGCAATCCCTCATTTCTTTATTTTTTTGCTTCCAAGGAGCCACACTTTCTTGTAATTTTTTTAACACTTTCCCCACCAGAGTATTATTTTTGAACTTGCCTGTGACTCATGAAACTCTAGTCTTTCAAGACCTCCTAAAATATTTTTGTTCTATGAATATATATACAATAAAAGTGCAGAAAGATAAGATTTTTAAAACCTTCGCATCATGTGAAAACACTGATTGCTGGAATAATTCATCTTTGGCTAAAGGGTTAAAGTGATCTTAAGCAATAGTTCTCTGGGCTTTCTGAAGGTTTCAAAGTTTTTCTTTGAACATTGGCTGCTTTTTCACTCATTTTCAGTCTAGTCCTTGTACGTCACCATTTCCAGAGGAATGTTTTGTTTGTATGTGAAGCCACTTAACACTGGCCTATGACTCATTCAAGCATAAAAATGGCACCTAACTCAAGGGATAAAACAGTGTTGTGTCTGCACATGACAGACAACTTGGCAAAGAACCAATTTTAAATTGTATCTTTAGACACTCTGTTACACGCAGCCTGTCGCAAAAACATATAATTTGTTCCTATTTCTTTAGTTGAATCTACTAAAAATACCAAAGATAACATGATTTGACAGGAGAGAGGTACAACAGTGAGTGTCTACAGCCATCTGATATAAAACACGGTGGAGGCTCTGTCATGGTTTGGGGCTGCATTTCAGCCAGTGGTGTTGGGGATCTTGTCAAACTTGAAGGAATTATGAATGCAGAAAAGTCCATCCGGAAAGCATCTGATTGATTCATTTTTTTAGCATGGCAATGATCCCAAACACATTGCCAGTTCAAGAGCCTGGAGAACTATTCCTGAAGACTACTTAAAGAAATTACAAGAAAGCTTGTCTAAGAGAGTTCAGGCTGTGTTGAAGAATAAAGGTGGTCATACCAAATTTTGACTTTCAAGCTAGTTAAAATTGCACAAACTCTGTTTTTGCCTTATATACTGTATTTCCATGTATGTTTGCACAGGTTTCAATAAATCACTGCACCTGGTTCCCATTTTCCTAGCAAAATATGAAGAAACGAGGGGTTGCTCAAGACTTTTGCACAGTACTGTAGCTATCTTATTATATCCTGTCCATTTATGGAGATAACAGTAACACAAGTAATGATTCACTGATTGATAAGTAACTGTAATGTTATTACTGAATTTATGTATGCAATAATGTATATTACTGCAATTCCATCCATCCATTTTCTGCAATACAGACAAATGTAATGTGATTACATTGCTGCATGTGAGCATGTCCATATGCTGATTTTAGCATATCTCTCTAAGCACTGCAGCACATGCAAAACTAAGGTACCTTAGTCTTCATAAAGCCCCAATTAAAGTGTTGAAAATAGTAATAAGACAATCTATATACAGTTTGTCCTTTAATATTTTTATATGCAATGAGAGGCAATTTCAACCACTGCAACTCAAGTGCTGCACCAATATAATCATCAAAGTAGTAGATTTGCATGTTTCAGTTCTGCTCAGTTATGTGAATATATTACTCAATAACCTCACCAATAAAAATTGGTAACAGTTTAAGAGAAAAAAAACTGCTGTCTGCCTCCTTGCAATCTGACTTTAATTCTCAGCACGTGCCGTGGTCTGTGAATCGATGCGGGGTTATTATAAAGCAAGGAACACCCAGAGGCGATTGGCATGCATAGATGGGAGGCTAATATTACTAACATTTTCATCCAGAATTGCAGTAGGACGATGCACGGTGCATAAATTTCCACAGGTTAAGGACAAACGCTGGGCGAGGTGCACATCAGAGAGAGCACGATTGTGTTAATGAGAGGGAAAGGGTAAAAAGATGAAAGTTGAGCGAGCTAGGGGCAGAGCAATCTCTGCAAAGAAAGAGGAGAAAAGGTATAGATATGAGTTGGGAGGCAGCGTGAAAAGATAGTGAGATAAAAATGGAAAAGCTGATATATTGCAGCCATGCCCGGGTAGATAAGAGGAGAATGAGATGAAAAGATACAAAGAAAAAAGAAAATGACTGTAAGACACAGAGGAAAAGCATTCCATTGCTGGAGATAGAAAGAAAAACTGTGTGAGAGAGAACTTCTGATAAGAGAAGTGAAGGAAGCCAATGAAATGTCTGCATTTACAGTTTTCTTGATATGGGAAAGCAGCACAGTTTCACAGTCCTCACTGAAAACTGTGCTGTCCCCCATGGAGATCTATCACAGCCTCATTTAAAATTTTATTCCGCCATTACAGCTAAGTCGTGTTTTATCATTGCAAGTGTCTCAAATTCTTGTGACCTTGTCACATGTGTCATTGTCTTTTGTGTACCCTGAAATAAATTGCATCAAGGCACTGTCACCATAAATAGTGATGCCCTAAAAAAGTAATCAAGCACAATACAATCTATTATATGGAACTTTTAGCAATCTGCTACTATGATGCATTATGTGTGGCCTTCATCTTAATAAAGATAGTCATACTTTTTTTATTGCTGTATGAATTATTGCAGAGCGCAGCAAACAATCGACCACATCATTAAACACTGATGAAGATACATGGGTGGAGAGTGAAAGCTATAAATGTGATAGTGATGCATGTACAACTGAAAATGTCATTCACTCATAGTTATTTAGTAAGAAGCATTCCAGATCCATCCACTTATCATGGAGCATCAATTATCTGCTGCTTATATGGGTCCAGATTGTGGGGGCAGCAGTCTAAGCAGAGACGCCCAGACCTTCCTCTCCCTGGCCACCTTCTCCAGCTCTTGCGGGGAAACACCAAAGTGTTCCCAAGCCAGCCGAGAGACGTAATCTCTCCAGCGAGTCCCAGGTCTGCCCCAGGGCCTCCTACTGGTAGGACATGCCCAAAACACCTCACCTAGGAGGCATCCTAGTCGGATGCCCAAACCACCTCAACTGCCTCCTTTCGATGTGGAGGAGTAGCAGCTCTACTCTGAGCCCCTCTGAAATGACAGTGCTCTCACCCAATCTCTAAGGCTGAGCCCAGGCACCCTTTAGAAGAAGCTCAAGGGCACATACCTGGTGGCCAGGTGTTAGCCTATGCGGCCTGGGCTCAACACTAAAGACTGACATGGAAGACAGAGTCCTTGGCAGTCTGATCTGGCAGTTGCCAAACGTTCTAGATGTAGAAACAAAACTTCAAATAGGCAATTTTTAATTAAATTTCAGCTTAGAAGTCAAAATTCATCATAAAAAGGCTTTAAGCTATCACCAAAAACAAAAAAGAGCTAAGCTACTGAATCAATTGTGAAAGTAGTTGTTGTATAATTAAAATGATTGATTGCTGCATTCCTAACATACATATAATGCCTTAGAGTAGGTATTCCATTTGGTTTCATCAAATTGACTCTATACAATTAAAAATGTATGGTTATTATATTAATAATTAACCTACTATGACAGCTGCCATTCATTTCTGTGCTAGTAATGGTAACGATAATGTTGAAATATAAACTCATGAGGCAGCAAATACCAGAAATGATTAATAAGTCATAATGCCTAAATTCAGTAAGGAAGACCTGCTCCTTCACATCTGCAGCTCTTTTCTTTCTCACCTCAGCTCTCTCACAATGTCACACTCCCCTCATTCCTAATTTTGTCCTCACTGCTCTGATCCAAAGATGATCTTGCCTGCCTTCCCAGAGACAAACATTATCGGATCGCTGTTCTTTAAAGCTCATTAATATTCTGTCATTCTTCCTTTAAGACCATCATTCATGCAGCCTTCCCCCTCCTTTCCATCTTCACCTTATCCTGGATGTTCAGAGAGTCTCATCCAAAGTCTCCATCAGCAGTCAGCTTGAAGTGTAGCCACTCCAGGGTCCTGTCCTATTTCCTATCTTCACCTACGTAGCAGTGTGATGGCCAAAATATCTTTATTACTCAAACTCTACTTTCAAATGATCTCTCCTTGCTGAAGTACTTTCCTTGGCTATAAAGCGATAAAGCCCAAAAATGAATTCTGTAGTTCACAGTGACTCCTGAGGGTTAGTGACCTTTTGGAGAT
This sequence comes from Paratilapia polleni, assembly GCA_015106735.1. NCBI lineage: Eukaryota > Metazoa > Chordata > Actinopteri > Cichliformes > Cichlidae > Paratilapia > Paratilapia polleni. Next base: position 14,189 of record VUQI01062505.1, on the reverse strand, counting down.
GCTCTTAGCCATATGTGACAGGAACTACTCGTTAATCTGTGATTATTCCATAAAATAGATTTACAATCTCTGTCTTAAGATGCTTTTTGGAAAGGGGCCCAGGACCAGACAGAGGCCAATGGTTCTTTTAGAGGGGTCTGAAACTAACAGTTGCATGGAAGCTATCCTGACAGAAAGATAGCTTATAACCTGCCTAGTTCACACTCTGGAAGGTGTGTCAAGGTTACATTGCAAGACATAAAAAATTTCAAAAACACACTAATAATGCAAGAGTCTATTAGAAATTGTTGTCATGAAATCTTTCAGAGTGTATTCCAGAATACTTACTTGAACACCCTTTTTTTTTTTTTTTTTTACCTCAGTTTCCTATTAACAACAGCCAACTTTATACCCTAATCTTCCTCCTACATTTTATGTAATCTGGAAACATGTGGTTAAATTGTCAGCATTTACCAATCAGCAAGAAAAAACAAAAGAAAATATCAGTCTGCAAAATGGGAAATGAAGGATTCAATGTTTTTGGAGCTTGATTCATATCGTGAATAAAATTCAGTACCTCTGGGCTTGTCCTCTTTTTGATTTTGGCAGTTTGTTGTTAAATCTGTTTCTTGTGAGGTGCCAAATGTTATGGAAATGCAACACTAAATTGCTGGGGTACAGCTTCAGTTTTGCTACAGTTTGGTTTTTTTTTTATACCCGTATCCTAGACTTTGTAGATATCTCTAGTAAAACTTGAGCTTGTTGTGTCACTGATGATCTCATATAACTGCTGTTTCCATGCCACCTGCCCTACTGGCCTTTTTCCTTGTTGTGTTTGTATTTGTTTTGACATGTTTTTTTTATGATCTAGTCATTTCTTGGCACCCATGCCATGGGGTTTGGGTTTTCCATTACAGTGACTCTGGCTCAGTGTTGCAGTGGGGTAGTGGCTTGTTATGTAAAGCCTTGTGGGTTGATGATCTAATTATAAATAAGTCCTGCACCACTTGCAAACCTATAGTTCTATATTCAGCCTCAGGCATCATCTGCTTCTAATATAAGCACAGCGCTATCAATAATCAGTACATCGACATAAATATGCAGCAATCACCCACAACATTGAAACCACTGACAGGTGAAGTAACTAATATTGATCATCTCTTTACAATGCAATGCTCTGCTGGGAAAGCTTGCTGGTTGGAATGCATGTGGATGAAGTATTAACCACCTAAACGTTGTTGCAGCCCGAGCCCCTGAGAACCCCCTGTGGCAACAGTGCTCCATGATGGCAGTGGCTTGGCTAGAAGAATAATGCACACCACCAAAAATTAACAAATTGAGGAACTCAAAGAGTCCTAACTGTCCTCTAAACTCCCCAAATCCTAATCTAATTGGGTACAGTGCCTTGAAAAAATCTTCATACCCCTTGAACTTTTCCACATTTTGTCACGTTACAACCACAAACTTAAATTTATTTTATTGGGATTTTTTGTGAAAGACCAACACAAAGTAGTGCATAACTGTGAAGTGGAAGGAAAATGATACATGGTGTTCAAAATCTTTTACAAATAAAAATCTGAAAAGTGTGGCATGCATTAGTATTCAGCCCCCTTTACTCTGATACCCCTAAATAAAATCCAGTGCAACCAATTGCCTTCAGAAGTCACTCAATTAGTAAATAGAGTCCAGCTGTGCGTACTTTAATCTCAGTATAAATACAACTGTTCTGTGAAGGCCTCAGAGGTTTGTTAGAGAACATTAGTGAACAAACAGCATCATGAAGACCAAGGAAAACACCAGACAGGTCAGGGATGTAGCTGTGGAGAAATTTAAAGCAGGGTTAGGTTATAAAAACATATCCCAAGGTTTGAACATCTCACAGAACACTGTCCAATCCATCATTCAAAAATGGAAAGAGTATGGCACAGCTGGAAACCTACCAAAACATGGCCGTCCACCTAAACTGACTGGCCAGGCAAAGAGAGCATTAATCAGAGAAGCAGCCAAGAGGCCCGTGGTAACTCTGGAGGAGCAGAGATCCACAGCTCAGGTGGGAGAATCTGTCCACAGGACAGCTATACTCATGCACTCCACAAATCTGTCTTTTATGGAAGCGCGGCAAGACGACAGCCATTGTTGGAAGAAAGCCATAAGAAGTCCTGTTTGCAGTTTGCCACAAGCCATGTAGGGGACACAGCAAACATCTGGAGGAAGGTGCTCTGGTCAGATGAGACCAAAATTGAACTTTTTGGGCTACATGCAAAATGCTGTGTGGTGGAAACCTAACACTGCACATCAACCTGAACACACCGTCCCCACCGTGAAACATGGTGGTGGCAGCATCATGCTGTGGGGATGCTGTTCTTCAGCAGGGACAGGGAAACTAGTCAGAGTTGATGGGAATATGGATGGAGCTAAATACAGGACAATCTGGGAAGAAAACCTGTTAGAGGCTGTGAAAGACTTGAGACTGAGGCGGAGGTTCACCTTCCTGCAGGACAACAACCCTAAACATACAGCCAGAGCTGCAATGGAATGGTTTAGATCAAAGCATATTCATGTGTTAGAATGGCCCAGTCAGACCTAAATCCTATTTAGAATCTGTGGCAAGACTTGAAAATTACTGTTCAGACGCTCTCCGTCCAATCTGACTGAGCTGGAGCTATTTTGCAAAGAAGAATGGGCAAAAGCTGCAGTCTCTAGATGTGCAAAGCTGGTAGAGACTTGCAGCTGTAATTGCAGCAAAAGCTGGTTCGACAACGTATTGACTCAGGAGGCTGAATACTAATGCTTAATACTAATACACTTTTCAGATTTTTATTTGTAAAAAAAATTTTGAACACCATATATAATTTTCCTTCCATTTCACAATTATGCATTACTTTGTGTTGGTCTATCACATAAAATCCCAATAAAATGAATTTAAGTTTGTGGTTGTAATGTGAGAAAATGTGGAAAAGTTCAAGGGGTATGAATACTTTTTCAAGGCACTGTATGTTGTGGCAAATTGTATCTATATATACTGTACATGAATGTATGAAGTAACTACTTACGCTGTACACCATCAGTTCAGCAACATTAAACAGCCAATTGCTCATCATCAGCTTCCTGTTATTGATTAAAATCCTCTCACTGATTTATAGCAAGTGGCACTCTGACCCACCTGATCCAATAGCAGGCTTTCTCAGGAGTGAGGGTCATTTTATGTCAGTGCAGGCCGAGTGGAGGGACCGAGGGTGATGAGAGGTGGGAGACAACTGGGCGGAATTGTCAGTTAATTGAATGCCAGTTTGGATCACACAGATGAATGAGCATGGCATAATGATAGAGCATTAGCATGTTCACTAGTCACACACATCCAGTGCCATCACACATCAACACAGCATTATTGTCTTCTTGTAACCACAAAAATGCGTGACAAAAAACATGTTAGGAAAATAAAACAGACTAGTGCATTTTTTTTCTTGATACAAAACAGGACACATGAGATCCATTCACTAAACTGACAAGCTGACCAGCTTACTGGGGATGTTTTTTTGGGTTTTTTTTTTTTCTTTCTCAAATGTATCAGAAATGGATAAGGACAGAATCCAAGACACACCAGGATATTTAGCATATTGATACTTTTACTGAAATGTATAGTGTACCACTGTCCGCACAGGTATAAAGGCATAAAACACAAAATCATCCAAATGTGCCCACTTTCAATGATTGATTGGACAGATTACAATGGTTTGACAATAAAAAAAAAAAAGACTTGTACAAAATAGAAACTTTTAAATTCATGATAAATCCCCACAGTAAAATAATAGAGCAATTCCTATACAAAGTGATTGGCTTCAATTTTACTGGATGTGACAGATAAGGTAGAGGTGTTTGACAGGTGTACTGCACATGTGATAAAAGCTGCCTTTCGTGGCTCCAAATTAAGTCTAATAAATTACCTAAAGAGATGATGTTTCATTGTGGATAATTTATGCACAAGCTAAACTATTATTCATCATGAGCCCATAAAAAGTTACAGGAACACAATGCTGGATCAGCAGAGTGCTCTTTCAATCCAGTTACAGTATGCAGGATTAGAGGTATACAGGTACATGTACAATGCATAGGACTTTATTATTTATAAGTAAAAGAGTAGTAAGGTAAAAACATATATGTTAGCAAAAAACAAATACCCCTGAAGACTCTTAAAGCTATAAACATTTATAAAAAAAATGGAATATAATTTTTTTCCCCAACAGTTGCAAATATGTAAAATTCCATCAGCAAACATCAAGCCCTACTGGGTTCTTCCATTACCAGCTTCTCTCTTTTGTCGTCCACCCTCTTGTTTGGCTGTGCCTGTGCCTTAAATATGACACGTTTACACAATGTGAGCCTTGGCTTGTGTGGCTGACTTTGACGCAGGTCGCTGGATGGTGTAGTCATGTTTTCAGGATCCTGATTGTTATTAGAGAAATGCACTTGTGTAATTAGACAGTCACACACACATCACAGGAAAATATAACAAGTGCTGAAAAAGATTGTGATTTAGCTTTATCCTATTTAATTAAGTATGAAAAAATATTCAATAAAGGCAAATTTGAGTTTACTCACCCGACACAGCGAGACCACAATGAATACCGGGACGCATATCAGAGGTGTGAGAACAAGCAGAGTGGCCAGTGTCGCTCCCCAGGTGCCAGGATCAAAACCATACATAACAAGAGGTTGACTTCTTGTGAGGTTATACAGCATTGTAAGCTAGGGGATAGGAAACAGTCAATTTAGAAAGACAGACAGTAGAACAAGTGTGATAGCAGTAAGTACTAAACAGTAAGTGCAATTTTTTTTGTAAAACCCCTTGAATTAAAGCTCAGAGTCTGCACTTCAATCACATTGATTGTTCAATTTAAAATCCACTTTGGTGGTGAACAGAGGCAAAACTACAAAAAATCTTTGTCCATCAAATTGTGGATCTAACTGTATGATCCAAACACACACATATAAAAACAACTAATTGCATTTTTTGAAAGTTTAATTTTACTGTCAAGTCAAAAATAGAAAAAAACAACACTTTTATTTTGGTATTTAACCTGCCTGAGTCTTTCCAATTTGTGAGACAATGAAGTTACTGATTCCTTTGTTAGTTGCACTTGATAAACTTCCAGCAAATACACTGTGGTAATGATGGTGGCTGATTAATGAATATAGGCCTTTCTACAGGCTATAAGTGCAGATTGCAGATTTTAAAGATAATTCTCTGGAGATTCATCACATAGTCTCCTTGTCTTCATATATTTATTTGATACTTTGTCATTATAAAATCACTGACTCCAGTTCTGAGATAATATCCCTGTTGTATTTTGCATTCTTGTACTGATTGTGTCTGCAGTGACATGATGTTCAGGTAAAGTTACAAGCCTCCTTTTCCTTCCCATATGTGTGCTTATGCAAAACATTAACATTGAGGCTCCAAAAACCAGTGGATGACGTCATGGTGGCTATGTCCATCTCTTATTTACAGTCTATGGGCGAAACTCAGGATTGGTAGTTAGCTACACTGTCCCAAAAACAGTAAATGTACCTGGTTACTCAATTTAGGTACAGTACAGTATTACAGAAATGCACCCTTACACTGATTTGCAGAAGCAGTAAAAAGTAGAAAATAATGAATATGAATGAAGAGATGAGAGGAAATTGTCATTAAAGCAGAGATCCAGTGTGAAAGACAGAACAAAGACGTAAAGACGTAAAGTAGATGAATCAGATTAAAGAGATGTGACACAGGACTGAAGACTCACCCCGCAAATGAGCGGTGTGATGAACATCCAGCAGTACTTCAAGACAGGGATCGGTTTGTACCCGATCATGTCCTCAATGTTGTCATAGAAACGGTCTGCACCTATAACATGTACATCAAAGCATGGGAGGTGCTCAGTCATTCAAAGGGAAGAGAACTGTTTCACTTTTACAGGAAATACTCCAATACATGGGGCCCTCCGTGTAGTACCGGTATTAGAGGTGGAGCCTCATCTGAATACTACACTACATTTACTCTCACTTCAACATTTAGGAATGGTTACTAGTTACTTTTGAGATACAAATTTTAAACACAACACATACAATCACATATTAACTCCACTTTTAGTACATTTTGTAACATTTAAAATGCAGTATTATGTAGGATGTAGATGATTTTAATATTGTAAGACCCTGCTTTTTTCAAAGTAGTGTCAATACTGATTTCTAAATAAAGTAACAATTATACTACATATTGTCATGTGAAAAAAAGTTTTCATAGGATTCTATGCAGTCCTGTGAAAAAGTGAAAAAAAACCACCTTTAGCAGCCATAACTTGAAGTAATCATTTTCTGTATGACTTTATCGGTCTCTCACTTCGTTGTGGAGGAATTTTGGCCCACTCTTCTTGCTTCACTTCATTGAGGTTTGTACAGCTCTCTTAAGGTCCCACCACAGCATTTCAATCAGGTTGAGGTCTGAACTTTGACTGGGCCATTGCAGCACCTTAATTCTTTTCTTTTTCATCCATTCTGTTTTGGATTTGCTGCTGTGCTTGGGATCATTGTCCTGTTGCCTGACCCAATTTCATCCAAGCTTTAGCTGTCAGACAGATGGCCTCACATCTGACTCAAGAACACTGGTATACAGAGGAGTTCATGGTCCACTCAAATACTGCAAGATGCCCAGGTCCTGTGGCTGCAAAACAAGCCTAAATCGTCACCCCTCCACCACCGTGCTTGACAGTTATTAGCATTTAACATGCCTAAGTGAGGCCTGTAGAGTCTGAGATGTAGCTCTTGAATTGCAGAGTCTGACCTTAACACACACCTGAATGCTCCAGACCAACATACTGCCAAAACCTCTGCTTTTATAGAGGTGCTCACACTTGCTGATGATCAACTAATCAAGTGCATTTGATTTGCAGCACCTGACTGCTACTTACCCTCTTCCTGTGGAAGCAGTAAGGGTATATTTAGTTTTTCACAGGACTGCATGAAGTCCTATGAAACCTCTTTTTCACATGACTGTAAATATCACCCATTAATATCAATATCTGTTAAGATACTAAATACTGCAGTATATAAAAGCAGAATATTAATAAATCAGTCACATTTCTGTTTAACCACCAATCTCACTATGGACACAAAGACATATATATGATGTTTTAATACAAGAGGAAAAAGGGAGGAAAAAGGAACAACCAACAAATCTACAAACAGCATATGTATGAGGAAATAAAACTCAAAATGACTCTAAAAATCAAACGAGAAGAAAATGACAACTCATGGGACAGCAGTGGTTGGGTTAACAAGGAGGAGGAGTTAAATAGGAGATGAAGATTAGAAAGCAGCTCACCTTCAGCTGCTATAGGAAGAAGGAGACATTAAAAAACAGGAGAAAACTGATATGAGATTGGAAAAGTACATGACCTGCAGGATGGAAAGACATCCACAAATTGATTTCTTTTGCAAATGCATAACAGCTGAAGAATTTGCCAAACCTACTTAGGAAGGCAGACACAGCTCCATGAATGATACAGTAATCAACCTTGAAACTAACTACAGCTTTACGGAGGCGGAAAGCGAGTGTCCTCGTTTAAATGTGGGTGAGGAAGTACCTCAACACACAGCACAGACTCATTTTGAAGAATAAGGGAGTCCAAACAAATGACTATACACCTTAAAAGAGGGAAGAGGAAGAAACTCATCAATATCTGTGCTTCAGCTTGCAGTAGAGTATTCAAATACCAAAGAATAAGCAGTTCGGGAAATTTAAATAGTCTTTTCAGAATCAAAGAAATTGAACATATATCTTATAGTATATTCAGGAAGTTTTCTTCAAATGAATATATACTTTGTGTCTGGTTGATTATTTCTTTGTTGTAACAATGCTTCTTGGCAATAAATCTCATACCGTTGGAAAGCCTGTTTATTTCCCTTTAAATGGTGCCACATTTGTAAGGAAAATGCATTTGTGGGTTGAGCAGCAGAGTTGAGTATGTGGGTTGTGCCCATGAAGAGCTTGCCAAATCTGCCAATGCCAAACAGCTTATTCTGCTATTGACTCTTGTTTGATGTCGTTTATTGGATTGGATGATTGAAGTCTGAAGAAACAAGTATACACTGATTAGTGTG